>OU343221.1:22977124-23150912 GCA_910596185.1 Chrysanthemum makinoi
AATGAATCATGAATCGTGTCGAGAAATGACCTGAAAGTACGGATTGTCACAGTAAATCATTAACCCATAAAGGGAATGTTGCAATTACACAAAGTGATCTTGAGTTAATTGACCAATAAGGGAGTAAACTCGTTATGTGATTAGTAAACTCATACATAAATATTATGGTCACTTGAATGCTTTCATTTGAAGATTTAGTGAAAGTATGAATCTCCTAGGTCCGAGAAAAACATTTTTGCCTAATGGCTAGAAAAGATTTTTAAGTTGGCATTTTGTAAAACACGAGGACTTGTTTTGTTCATCTCTCTATGTCTAAATCTTGTTGCGAATTTAACTAACATCGCAAATATCAAGTAAGAACCTATATTGAAAGATCCCTTTAGTTGGACAGAGGAAGGCCGACTTGGGAAAACCCGAAAACATCATGGCCAGACCTGGCGCCTTTGATGCGCCGAATTTCATGCTGATGTGTGTTTTTGGATTTTGGCTATCGTTCGTGACTTTTAATGTTTTCTAATATATATTTGTTATCATTTAAAAATAGGAGAGACCTTGACCTTGAATTGCACCAACATAGTTAATCATCAAGGCTAATGTGTATTTCTTGGTGAGAATTTATTGTCTTGATACTTTAAACATTAAATTTACTTTGTTGTCAGTCTAGTGCAAGGCAGAATATAGAGGTGTTGCTAATGTCATTGTTGAGTCGACACGGGTTGTAACCTTTGTGTGAGCTTCATGCTCCTTTTGTTTACTACTACGCTTGTTTATTGTGATAATGTTAGTGCGGTTACTTATCTACTAATCGGTTCAACATCAAGCATTATCAGAGTATATGAGAGATCAACATTCATTTTGTTTGTGACTTTGTAGCTTCTTGACAGGTTCGCTGTTATATGTTCCCTTTCGTTTTCTTACTTGTGATTTGTTCCCGAACTTATGAAGATATCACATGAAGTAATTTATTGCTATCAATGTATTGCTCTTTTTCTTTTACTTTTAATGACAGAATTTATTTTTTTAAAAAAAGGACTAGCAATGAACTAGCTAATTACATGGAGATTTTATCCGATCTGCCCAACTACAAGACAAATGATCCCTAGAATTAAGCCATGAAAAAGAATACGAATGAATATTATCAAAAATGTCACTTTTCCTCATATGATGAGAGCTAATATTAACGTTATTACGGAATCTCCAAATCCAACACAAAGTAGACGCGAAAATGATAGAAAAATGACGGCACTTCTTTTAATGTATCTTAGACATAACCATGTGTATTGTTCTTTTAATGACCATTCTTCATATGACACCTTGCAAAAGACTTGAACCTCCGTATCTTACTAGCTTTAAGATTATGAGCCTCGTGTCTACCATTCACCATCAAAGCATTTTGAAAGTAACGAGGTTTTTAGCCCGCGCTTCGCAGCGAAATGTTTGCATACAAAAGTATTATTTAACGTTCGAGCTAAGCCTGTTCTTATTAGATATGTTATGTATTTTAAGCGTGAACAATATAATTAAGCGTTTACAAATTTAGAAAAAGTATGTTATCAAGCCATTTGCGTTGCGTTTTTATATAGAGCTTTTAATTAAAATAGAAAAGAATGTCGTTATGTAACAACCGTTAAGTAGCGACCGTTAGTAGGACTATCTGTGTAACGAACATCTAACATGAAGGACTAAGTATGTAAATTTTTTATGCGTTGGTCCCCTCAGGACCTATTTTGCAACGTAATTTAAACCTCAAGCGATTTATGCATTTAAGTTTTTTTTTTAAGTATTAAAAAAAAATTAACGGTCGTTAGTTAACGACCGTTAGTAGATCTTTGAAAACACTATTCATTAGGCCATTCTTGACACCCCATTGGGTGTAAGCAGACAAAAAGCGAATTTATCACACGGCAATCCGCTAAATGTACTGAGTAATTAGTGTTTTATATTTATATGAATATGAATCTATCTAGTGTGATGCTTAAAATATATGACAAAAATTTGAGCGTTAGCATTCCATAAATCGAAGATGTCATGTAGACCATTTTTTTAGATCGGCAATTATTTTCACACCTATACCATCTATCTCCCAATATTTTCACAAATGCCTTCAGGGAGGCTTAAACCCACATCCTTTAGGTTGGTGGGCAACTCAAATACCACATATATAACAAAAGTGGAATGTCTACAGAACTTTCCATAAATAGGCAATGTCATATTATCAACAATGGCGAAATGCATAAAATGAACAAGGTTTTTGAAGGCCATTTTGGTAGCGGGAAAAAGCGTTATTGAGAGAAAGTTATTTGCATTTCACTAAATTGTACAAATGAACTTGTTTACACTATTTATGACTATTCTAGCTTCTAGAAACTACTACTAAACTAACTAGAAACTATCTATTTACAATTTACATCCTTCCACATGATACTTGAGCCTTGATAAGTAGTTTGTGCCTTGAAGGAGTGTTTGGATATGAGTATTGATGTATTGTTAACTTTCTTTGTGTGTGTCTCAGCAGGCTTTGTTGAGATTGTGTTGTAGTCTCTTTACATATAGACCATAACTAGATGTCCAAATTATCTGGAGATGCCGCATACCAATACTAGTATCTGGTCTCATGTGAATTCGCGAAATTGTTTATAGATATTATTCTTAGCTCAAACTGTAATGAGTTTTTTTTTTAAGTAAATTAAAGGCTTTTATAAACGTGATTAAACAAAATTATGAAGACCTTATATATCTAATAATAGAAAAATATATCTACTCAATTAATTTATGTCCTTAAATTCAAGTTTATGTTGGAAATGTATATATTTACAAACATGTGAATGTCCGGATTCGAACTCGGACCAGGATTGCACATTAGCGAATGATAATTAAAGTTAATAATTAATGTTTATGTTTACGATTAATTATTGCACATTAAGTCCGGTTAACGATCGTTAAGTATTTAACGGAAAAATGACTAACGACCGTTAAATGGAAAAGAGAAGGACTAGAAATGGAAAACTTGGAAAATTTATGGGTTTGGCTTTGGGCTTGTGGTATGGCGGCCAAGGGCCTTATCAAGCCTAATCTAACTTGTTTTCAAGAATTCCATTCACAATATAAGCAAGGCTAGGTTCTAGGGTTTCATTCATATCTTTGTGCATTGAATTAACCCTAGATCTCTCTATCTCCTCTTTTGTCCTATAATCGGCGAGCACCCCAATTGTAAGGCGGCGTTCGTTTCGTCTTTCCTTTTGCTTAAAGGGGACTTGTGTTAGATCTAGCAATCGTTGATTCGTTTTGGTTAATTCGTATTGTTACAAGAACGTGGTTGTAAGACATTATTCTTTACACCAATAAATACTTTCTTTGTTTTGCTTTGCTCGAGGGTTGATTTTGCTTTTCGAGGGATTTGACATTCGCAAGAGGTACGTTACGCATACTCTCAGTTAATTAATTTATTTGTTATGATCTTAAGTCTTCCGCTGCGTACTCTTGATGTTTACTTGTTTATTGTATGTTATATATTTTATAAACTCAACAGTGGCATCACGAGCCTTGTATAACAAGTAATTAATCTTGAAACACATAATTAAAATAAACATGCATGTGTTATTATTTGTATGCTTAGATCTAGGGTTTGCAAAACCTAAACCCTAATTTTGAGGGGGGGCGTTTTTTTTGGTGCCCTAATTAGGGTTTTGTAAATTATTGTTTTAATTGGATTAGAAACCCTAAGATGCATGCAACTTTATGTGTATATGCGTAACTTTGATTAATTGCATTAATTGTTAAGTGTAATTTTATATCCATGATAATTATCTGCATGTTTTATCATGGATTTGCTTTATTGTATGTCTTTCATGTTTAAGTGATATACACTAATTTTTTATAGATCTAAAATTGGGGAAGACCTCAATAATTATTAATTTAATCAATTATGTGCTATGTGGTATGTATTTAATTTTGACTTGCGCAATCGATGAATCGATGCATGTGGTTCACCTTGTACATAGATGAAAACGGGTGAAAGTCTTAATTAAATATATGCATATTGTAAAATCTAGAATTGGTTATTAATAGGATTTATCAAACCGTTTGCATGTGGCTATTTGATATGCATGACTTTTATTTGTAATGCATTCATTGTTTATTTGTTTATTTTTTTATAAATACTTGCTTGTTTGTTATGTGTAACAAGGTATTTTTACAAGAAAAAATAAACTGACCTAAACAATGGTGAAACATGTATTTTAAGACTAGTAATCATAATCGTTTAATTGATTGATGACTTTGGTACAAATGGTCTGAACGGCTCACCCATGAGAATGAACTAACAAAAGGGGTTTAAAGAAGTGCGCATCAGTCACATGAAAGGATGTCTAAGGTTGTGCTTTAGCGCGTACCTCCTCTGCCCCCTGTAAGTTCGAGTGGAGCTACTTAGTAAGCCATTAAATGTGCAAGCTCATCTTAAGGGCGAATTAGTTTAATTCCATGACGCCACTTCGGTTGGTAATTATCGAAACACTAAGTGTTAACACTTATGCAAAAGTACGGTATAATGGATGATAATTAACACTAAATTCCTTGATTGGTGAACCCAATACCTCAATTAAAGTTTGATGATGAAAAGCTTATACATTAAAACAAGAAATAAATGTTTTAATAAAAACTATGCTACAAAGATGAATGCATGACATCTTTGTACATATTTGATTTAACATCAAAACTATTACCCTTTAATTTAAGTTATATGCCATCCACCGAAACGGAAACACCTAAGATTACTTTCTATTTGCGTGAGAACGTGACTTAGATCTTAATCGAAGGGTAAAATGTCCACGATGTCGTTCAGAGAGAACGGGCATGGACGATTTTGCAGTTTCTTAAGTTGGACAACTTAATTGAGTTAGGCAGTGAGAACCGGCAACTCAAGGCATAAGATGGGATAAAACATGATTATATGGCGATTGATATTGGCTATATGTAAATCCCATAAATCTAGGAATTGCAATTGAAATTGGCAATTGAGCAAATGCTCTACCATTTTGTATAAGGTTCATTACTAGCGATCAACTGACGTAATGGAATTATGACAATTTGGATCCTAGTTTTCAATAAATATTAATTGGTTATATGAATATGAACCTTGGGTATTTAATTGTTTATTGAAAAGGAAAATTATCAAAATACTAATTATGGTTTTTGAACTTTTTCTGTAGATGGCTCAATCTGATAACACTATGAGCTTACTGAGTGCCGCTTTCAAAGATATGATTGGAAGGGACAAGCTTTGGTGGCCCTAATTTCAATGATTGGCATCGTTCACTTAGGATCATCCTTCGTGTTGCCAAAGGGTTGAAATTTTGACTACACCTCGCACTGATGCTCCTCCCAACACGGCAATGCTCGTTGAACTAGAGGCATATCATGTTGAATATGAGAAGCACAATGATGTGGCGTGTCTAATGCTTTCGGGGATGTCTGCTCAATTTCAAAAACAATTTGAGCACTATCCGCCTATGAGCATGCTAGATGAACTCAAACGTATGTTTGAGAAGCCACCGGCAGTGAATCGTATGAACTTATTGAAAAAGTTCATAGTTGCAAGCAAGAGGTTGGCAAATCTGTCTCCGACCACGTCCTGGAGATGAAACATCACTTGGACCAATTGGAGAAGCTCGGTTGTGGTTACTCGAATGATGTATGTGTCGGCCTCATCAATCAGTCCCTTAATCAGGATCGGTTTGGTGATTTTGTCCGAAATTTTAACATGCATTGCACGGGGAAGACAATGAATGAGTTACATGCAATGCTTGTAGACTACGAGAAGAGATTGCCAAAGAAGGCTCCTACACTGCGGCTGTACTGCCATACAATCTGGGTGGTAGGGTGAATAAACCTAAGCCGCAAGCAGATAAGAAAGGGAAAGGAAAAGGAAAGGGGAAGCAAGTTGTCATCCTACCAGCTCCTAAGAAGAACCTGGAAAGAAAAGGAAAATCCTAAGAAGGATTTGTCTTGCCACCAACTGCAACTCACCAGGTCCTTTGGAAGCGGAACTGTTCAGTTTATCTGAATGAGTGCCTTCAGAATAAAAATAAGATGGTGCCTAGCTCATCAGGTATTTTATGTTTGAATTATTTTCTTTTCCTCATAAGCAAAACTCATGGATATATGATACAGGATGTGGTACTCACATCTGTAATACATCGCAGGGACTTAGAGGGGCAAAGAAGCTGACATGTGGAGAAAGATACTTGTACGTTGGAAATGGAAAGCGTGCATCTGTCGAAGCCATAGGGACTTTTGATTTAGTGTTGCCTTCGGGCTTAATTTTAGAACTAAATAATTGTCATTATGCACCCTCCATTGTTAGGGGTGTTATTTCAGTTTCTTTGTTAAAAGATATTGGTTTTGTGCACACTTTTACAAGTTATGGAATTTTAGTTTCTTTAAATAATGTTTTTTACTTTAATGCAATTCCTATTCTTGGTGTGTTTGAAATTGATATGGATGGTTGTATATCCAATGAAAATAATTAGTTGTATAGCATTAGCAATAAGAAGAGCAAGTTGAACTGTGACTCTTCTTATCTTTGGCATTAAGTCGCCTTGCCATATTGGCAAGAAATGCATGGAAAAGCTGCAACACGATGGGCTTTTACAAACAGTCAATGATGAATCATTTGACAAATGAGATCTTGCATTCTGGGAAGATGACAAGGAAACCTTTTTCACCACAAGTGGAAAAGGGCTTCGATCTACTTGGATTAATACACACTAATGTGTGTGGTCCACTTAGACATGTGTCAAAACGTGGTGCTGTCTACTTCTTAACCTTTACGGATGATTTCAGTCGTTATGGTTATGTTTATTTACTTAAACATAAACATGAAGTCTTTGAAACATTTAAGGTTTTCAAAAGTGAAATAGAATTACAACTCGGTAAGAAGATTAAAGCTCTTCGATCCGATAGAGGTGGTGAGTATATAAGTCAAGAGTTCAAAGATTACTTAGCTGAGTGTGGAATTATCCAGCAACTCACATCTCCTTATACTCCACAACAAAATGGTGTATCTGAAAGGAGAAATCGTACCTTACTTGACATGGTACGATCAATGTTTGAACTTACGACTCTACCTTTTACTTTTTGGGATTATGCCCTTGAAACTGCTATTCGCATTTTGAATATGGTTCCAACAAAGAAGGTTGTTAAAACTCCATATGAAATATGGATAGGAAAAGCTCCCAACTTTTCTTACTTAAAGGTCTGGGGATGTGAAGCGTTTGTTAAGCGTGACACACTGATAAGCTCAAGCCAGATCTGTTAAATGTATCTTTGTAGGATACCCTAAGGAAACTATGGGTTACTACTTTTACTACCAAGCTGAGAATAAAGTCTTTGTGGCTAGGTATGGAGATTTCCTTGAAAGGAATCTCATATCTCAAGAACTCAGGGGAGAGTATATGATTTGGAATATGATCAAGAAGATACAACACCTTCTGAAAATACTAGCCAACTTCAAGAAGAACCGGAAAGCTTAGGTGCTCCTCCTGAAGTTGTTCCCATTCGTAGGTCTAAAAGGACTATACGTGCACCTGACCGTCTATGTCTTAACGTAGAGGTGGAGGAAAATATGGTTGGGGATCTTAATGAACCTGCCAACTATAAGGCTGCCATGGCTGATCTTGAAAAGGATAAATGGCAGATTGCTATGAATGGGAAATGCAATCCATGAAAGATAATGAAGTTTGGATTGAAGTTGACCTTCCTCCCAATGCGAAAATCGTTGGAAGTAAGTGGATCTTCAAGAAGAAAACTGGCATGGATGGCAATGTACACACCTACAAGGCTCGTCTAGTGGCTAAAGGTTTTACTCAAACCTATGGCATTGACTACGAGGAGACATTCTCTCTTGTAGCGGACATAAGAGCTATTAGGATTCTCATAGCTATAGCTGCACACTATGACTATGAGATTTGGCAAATGGATGTCAAAACCGCTTTTTTGAATGGTCGTCTAGATGAAGACATCTATATGGCTCAGCCGGAAGGGTTTGTGAATCCATTATTTCCTAAACGTGTATGCAAGCTTAAGAGGTCCATTTATGGACTGAAGCAAGCATCAAGGCAATGGAATAAAAGATTCGATGGAGAAATCAAAGGTTTTGGATTTACTCAGAATCTTGATGAGCCATGTGTATATCACAAAGCTAGTGGGAGTCATGTTACTTTCCTTGTTCGTATGTCGATGACATATTAGTCATAGGAAATCATATACCAAGTCTAAATGAGGTGAAAACCTATCTTGGTAAATGTTTTTCGATGAAGGACTTAGAAGCGACATACATCCTTGGAATCAAGATCTACCGGGATAGATCAAGGCGACTAATTGGTTTAAGCCAAAGTGCTTACATTGACAAAATATTGAAGAGATTCAATATGCAAAATTCCAAGAAGGGATTTTGCCAATGCAAGTAAATCATGGTTTGAGCAGCCAAGGCGTGCTTCAACACTGCAGAGGTGGCGTGTATAAAGAAAGTTCCTTATGCTTCGGCTGTAGGATCTATCATGTATGCGGTGCGATGCACAAGGCCGGATGTGGCGTTTGCTCAAAACTTGACGGTCGGTATCAACAATGAATCCGGGTGAAATGCACTGGACTGCTGTTAAGCATATTCTCAAGTACCTTAGGGCTACAAGAGATATGTTCATAGTGTATGGAGGAAATCCAGAAGCGAAGCGTCATGTTACAGGTTACTGCGATGCATTCTGGAAGTGTGACAAAGATGATACGAAGTCTCAAACGGGTTACATTTTTGTCATCAATGGAGGTGTTGTGGATTGGAAGAGTAAGAAACAGAACAACACTTGCAATGTGCGCTACAGAAAGTGAGTACATAGCGGCACTGAGGCTGCCATGGAAATTTGTTTGGATAAGAAAGTTTGTTTCGGGGCTTGGTGTTATGCCGTCGATTGAAAATCCTATTAAAGTATATTGTGACAATTCTACTGCAATTACTTTTGCCCATGAACCTGGAGTCATAAAGGGCACCAGACACTATCCTAGACAATATCACTATGTTCGAGAGCAAGTTGAGATAGGTGAAATTGAGTTGCTCAAAGTTCACACCTGATGATAACCTAGCAGATCCTTTAACGAAGGCCTTACCTGGTGAAAAACTTAATCATTTGTCCGATAAGTTTGGACTTCGTTTAGCTAGTAGTTTCATGCCCATCTGTGACTAAGTATTTTAGATAAAAGGATATTGTAAACATTATTATTGAAATGAAATAAAGTATTTTTGTTATGTTTATTATTCATTTATTATGATGTTGTCCTATATTTGCATGTTTAAATCCTTGAATAACTTAAGTTATTCTAAATAGTCCATTGTCAATCAATAACATGGGAATGATATTGAATTAAGACAAATCAGAGTATTAGTTAGAATATACTTGAAAGTATATTGATGCGTAGCATGACTAATTTCGGATGATATTCAATGAATTGAGTATAGGACTTATCCCACCGACATGATGATACTTTATGGATCTTTGTCATTAAGTATATCATGGATATTTATCCTCTGACTTGAGATACAAGAGATATGTCATGGATGTAGTGCATTTTTGTGAAGCAATCTAACGCTACACGTAACTGGTAGTTATAAGGGTTGTTTTCAGAAGTGTTGCGAAATTTATGAATCCTGCTTGTAGTCAAAATGGGATTTGTTTCCTTCAAATTTATTTTGAAGTATAATACTACTGGGCCCCTCGTAGGGTTGTTAAGATGTTTGCATGGCCATGCCCAAGGTCTTCTGAAATATGTTCAGAAGAATTGGTAATCTTAATCAATCACATAAAGCGAGAAACAGAATAGTTAATTAAGAAATGAGTGAGATCGATATTCTTATTAACATGGTATTAGAAACAAAAGGATGAATATGATGATGAATCATCAAACTTGGTTTTTTCTCCAGAAAACCATACACGAATTGTACCGGGGGCATTGGCGTCTTGCTAGACACTAACCAATGTCATTTCACGTTTTGTAAACATATCCAAGTGGGAGCTGTTGGAAATGTATATATTTACAAACATGTGAATGTCCGGATTCGAACTCGTGACCACGGGATTGCACACATTAGTGAATGAGAATTAAAGTTAATAATTAATGTTTATGTTTACGATTCCGGTTAACGATCGTTAAGTATTTAACGGAAAAATGACTAACGAATCGTTAAATGGAAGAGAAGGACTAGAAAGGGAAAACTTGGAAAGTTATGGGTTTGGCTTTGGGCTTGTGTGTATGGCCGGCCAAGGGGCCTTATCCAAGCCTAATCCCTAACTTGTTTTTCAAGAATTCCATTCACTATATAAGCAAGGCTAGGTTCTAGGGTTTCATTCATATCTTTGTGCATTGAATTAACCCTAGATCTCTCTATCCTCTCTTTGTCCTATAATCGGCCGCGCACCCCAATTGTAAGGGAGTTCGGTTTCGTTTTGCTTAAACGAGGACTTGTGTTAGATCTAGCAATCGCTTGATTCGTTTGGTTAATTCGTGTGTACAAGAAGCGTGGTTGTAAGACATAATTCTTACACCAATAAGTACTTCTTTGTTTTGCTTTGCTCGAGGGTTGTTTTGCTTTGCTCGAGGAATTTGACATTTGCAAGAGGTACGTTACGCATACTTTCAGTTAATTAATTTATTTGTTATGATTTTAAGTCTTCCGCTGTGTACTCTTGATGTTTACTTGTTTATTGTATGTTATATATTTTATAAACTCAACAGTGAAAATCTCGTTAGAGGAGCCACAACTCATATATATGATACGGCTCATGTAGTGTTTCTATTTGCCTCGAACGGATTTAGTCATTGCAAAGGAGTTGTTGGGCCTTGTGGCCGTGCTTTTCTTTTATACCCGTAACTAACTTGGATATTTTTCAGTAAATGTACGTTTGAAAGTTTTTATGCCTTTTGAAAGAGATGGTCGATAGATACCATGGATAGTACCACTAATAATTTATAAATGTTAAGTTGTTTCATCACCTTATTCAAATCTTTGGCTTGTTCTTCATATGACCAGGTATATATGTCATGATTCATGGTTGCTCTTGTTGGAATGTAATGAGATTACATAAAGCAGAGTGAGCATACTAATAGTGCATGCCGTAGGTGTGGGATGAAATGAATGTGAGGAGTTGGTGTTTGGGTTGAGTCGTTGGTTTTGATGATGAGGAGGGTGAGGTCAAACGATGACATTGTGGGTGAAACGAGGTGTTTGTGAAACATAAGCTTAAAGAAGAAGAGTTTTGGTTTTATGACTTTGTCCCACAATGATGAATAAACAAACTCTACAACAATATATAAGTAAGACAATAGGGGTATGAACAAATTCCATTTGATATCTAACTGTATTAGTTAAGATCAATTATATTATAAATAGGTTAGTTTCAATTTGGATTTTTTACCTTTTTGGAATACAAGTTTTTACCTTTCTACTTTTCAAAAAAAAACAAAAAACAAAATGAGTTAGGAGATTTTTGCCTTTTCTATTTATGGGATATACGAGTTGTGAGAGTTTTACATTTTCTTTTCCACTGCGTGAGTTTCAATTCAATTTCGTTTACTTCTGTGGGATGCGAGTTAGAAGACTTTTAAGGTTATTTCCGTGGGATACGAGTTGTTAGATTTTTACATTTTCCATATGTGGGATGTGAGTTAGAAGATACCTAGTGCAAACTAGTTTGAGCCAATATCATTTAGAGATGACAAGATGCGGGGGTAAAAAAGGCAGCACCCTAGTTTGAGCAAATATCATATTAAGTAAGTAACTTGTTAATCTCATCAAAATCCAACCGAAATAACTATTTTTGTTTGAATTATGGTAAGCTTTATCTGAAAAGTGAATACAAAACACAACTTAAATGGATTATTTAGTATTTTCCTTTTCTAACAATAAATTACAAAAATGTCTATGTAGTTTTGGTGAGATTGCATGCGTAGTCTTAAGATGTGTCTTTGTAATGAAAACTTTTAGATCTCTGTACAAGAAAACTTCATTTTGTTGTTGTTTTCACCTTAAACTAAATTATATACTTCCAAATTCATGTCACGTTGTATCATAATGAGCCATACTTATGTATACCTTTTTGGCCATGATGTAGAGTGTTACAATGGTTATTGTTAGTCTATTATGCCATAGTGATGATGTAAGGTCATGCCTTCAGTAGGAATATCTATGTATGACAGATAATAACATTGTTTGCAAGTGAGGCAACCATTTTGAAACGAAAGTTTGAAGAAGCCTTGAAGCTGGAATGAGTTTTGCTTGTTACTATTGTACAATTAGTTAATTACTAGGCCACCAAAATAGTGATAAAAATTATAAACGTGATTGAGTTTGTCATTATCGGCGCTAAATATTCAATTGATGAAAAAGATCCCAATGATCTTTAGTCTTCACCGAACCTATAGTTGCTGATTAACCGATGAAGCTAAAGTCGATTTTTATAAAGAAATTAGAGAGTATTTTGGACACATTGAAATGATATATTATGTAATTATGAAATTGTTACAAAGTGAGAAGTACATGAAGAGTTTAAATACTACATCTGGTGCAAACTTCTACTCAACATAATCTTCATCTTGTGTCGAGCTTCTTAAGTGTAATGCATTTGCATAACTTCTGTGTAAGTTCTGAGCAGAGTGTTTGGCTCTTTGGTTAACAAACTTGACAGGAGTGTTTGGATGAGCTGTTTATGCCTACATAATTAATCTCACAACTCTAATCATTGCAAAGTCTGTTTGGATGAGTTATTTGCCACGAACGGATTTAGTCATCGTAAAGTCTATTGTGGCCGTAATCTAACTTACGAGGGGAAGTACCACTAATCATTTATATATATGTTGTCTTCATCACCTTATTTGAATCTTTGGCTTGTTCTTCATATGACCAGCTATATATGTCCTGATTCATGGTTTCTCTTGTTAATATCTATAAAGAAATGTGATCGGTGATCGAGTTTGTGGAAATGTAATGAGAGTACATATAGGCGAGGGTGAAATCGAACTACGACATTACAACCTTGTGGGTGAAATGAGGTGTTTGTGTGTTTAGGCGAGGGTGTGAAGATGGAGATGTGGTAGTAAACAAAAGATTGAAGAAGGAGAAAAGTGTTTGTATTATGACTTTGTCCCATATGGATGGATGAACAAACTCTAATGTAATATATAATTAAGATGATAGAACTACAAAGTAACAAAAAGTTTATAGCTAACGTACCACTTTAATACATGAGTTATGGGTTTATTTGTTTTACTTTGTGTGATAACAACTAGGAGATATTTATCTTTTCTTTTTGTGAGACACAATTGTCTTTTTTTTACCTATGTAGGACAAAAACTAGTTTTTTTTTTTTTTTTTTTTTTTTTTTTGACACACAAGTTATTCTATATATATACTAAAAGGCAGGAGCCAAGTTTTGCAAAACATAGCAGACTATCTATTTCCAAATAGCAAGAATAGTCCCTGAGGTTTAGTTATCGTTGCAAATTAAGTCCTTTGTAAGTTTCTAACACTAATTACTATCTATAGCAATTTGATAAAAATAGTCCTTAAAGTTTAAGTGTCCCTTGCAAACTAAATCCTTTGTAGCATTAATTAGTATGTATAGCCATTTAACAAAAATAGTCCCTAAGGTTTAATCGTCTTTGCAAACTAGGTCCTTCGAAGACTAACGATGTAACATAATTAAGCTTTAAAGGACCGCTACGTAAAAATATAACGGACCACAAACTTCAATAACGCAGCAAAGCGCGAGATCACCCGCTCGTTAGATACTAATGGAAACTAGGTTGAGCTAATATCATTTGGAGCATGACAAGAGGCAAAGAACAAATGGTTGCGCTCCTTGTTGTTACTCGATTTCTATCAAAATCAAACTGATATATCTATATCTTTAGAATTATTCCAAACTAATTTGGAAAGTGAACATAAACACGACTCAAATGGATTATTTAATATTATCATCACAACGGAACCCACTTCAAAGGCACACCTTTGTCATTTATTTGAAGAACATTAGAGTTCCTTTTCATTTTAATTTAACTGCTAACGAATGTTATTCGAAAAATAGTTATGATGTTAAAATATAACAATAAAATAAGTATTATCTATATATTATAGTATAAACGTCAATGTTAAATAAAATATACTAGTAGTATAGTATAAACACAAATATTCCAACTATAAATATGCATTCTATTTTTTATCCACCAAGAGTATCCCAATGTGTAAATAAAATTTTAATTGTCTGGTTGTTTACTTCTTTATTGATTGCTATCGTCACCATTGTTATGGCTCCGCCAACACCCACATCCATGGAACTTCATCCTCCGCTCGGATGCGAGATTACAAATGTTCTTATATTCATACGTAAAAAAAGTTGCAGGATCAAATTGATGTATAATTTCTCTAACATCTAAATCCAAATGTGCATCCCTGTTTTCACGCGTAAAAAGCAAATCCTCAACTAACAAACAAGATAAAATGCGTACGGTAAAAGTCCATGTAATTTTGAGCAAATGACATTATTGTTTTATTTCAAATTCTAACAGGTATTGTTGATTGAAGGAACTTTTAACATAGCTCTTGTTTAGAGA
The DNA here is from genome assembly GCA_910596185.1 of Chrysanthemum makinoi. Taxonomy (NCBI): domain Eukaryota; kingdom Viridiplantae; phylum Streptophyta; class Magnoliopsida; order Asterales; family Asteraceae; genus Chrysanthemum; species Chrysanthemum makinoi. Next base: position 22,991,777 of record OU343221.1, read on the forward strand.
AATTAAGAATTGTATAATTATAGCACCCTAACTTTTAAAACTCATCGGAATGTTTGGTAACAACTAACCAGAAACTCACTACCCAACAAATTATTCTGCAAGTAAACTTATTTTAGAAACAAATTAAGTTTTTAAAATCATTAGGATTGTTTCTAGTTAATATAGGGGTGTAATGACGGTTCCTTTAGCTGAGTTAACTTTCCAATGGTGTTGGTGACGTCACAAGTGACATGGTCCATACACAGAGCGAGTGTGATGTGTTCCAGTTTGATGTGTTGGGAGAGTGGGACTAGGGTAATGAGGTGTATGTGTGTATGCAGGTGAGGCTACGAGGATAGAGATGTGGTGGTTATGTCACTTGTTGAAAATTTGAGTAAGGAAAAAAGTTTTAATGTTGTGACTTTGTCTCACATGGATTGTTTAACAAACTATACATCACTATATAACTATGACTATGGAAGTATCAAATTAAGAAGGTATATGGGGACCAGATACTTTGCTTTTTTAAGGGAAACAAACTTCAACTTTTGGTTTGTTATTTATATTGTATTTGCCTTCTTGTTTATAAAATTCTTTAATAGGTGTATTTCGTGAATGTTTCGTTTTTACCATGTGAAATAAACTTAAGCCTATCATTCTTGTTATTTTTACATTTTATTTATTTTTTATAGTCTTACTTTTAAACGTCTATGGTTTAATTCCTAAGAAAATATACATTTGTATAAAAACACAATTTTTTTTTTTTAATATCTAAACGATGACTAAAGTGACAATCTGATATAGCATATTGCATAAGAAAATATGTATTTATGCAAAGTCATGTTTAATTTCTTTGATATCAACAATATTAAAAGTGACAAATTAAATGCATGATGAGTATAACTTAAGAGATTGTAAATCTAGGGGATATTTGAATAAGCTTAGGGAGTGCTTGTTCAGGGTCCCGTGACTTTCAAGGATCTGTGTCACCAATACAAAGAAAGTCTTTTAAACAAGAAAAGTGTTCCCAGGCTTCGAGTACAGATAACGATATGATTAGGGATGTCCTTTCGGCGTTTGTAGGCGTCAGGAATTCCGCCAAGAAAGAAGCATCTGTGAACTTTTTGACTAACCCGTTGGATGGAATATCCACACGACCTTTGGTAGACATTTTGGTGTTTGGATGGGTTGGAGGAAAACATGCATGTGTGGATCTAACAAGGGTTTCTCCGCTCGTAGGTTTGCGTAGCCGAGGTTTTACAGTGATGGGACAAGCTGCTTGAAAGCCGCCTCCTACAAAATGACAAAACACGTAAAAGCATGCATTGAAAATCAACATGTTTTTATTCCTTTCGCATTTGATACTTTTGGTTTCCTTGAACGTGAGTGGAGCTCCTCAATAGAATACAACGAGTTATGCATAGCAATGTTATGACACATAGATCTACAAACGTAGTTTTTAAAATAATTGGCTTTGCAATTCAAAAAGGGCTAACGGGGCAACTTGTTGCTCGTTTGCCTTACACCTCTATGTGAATCGAAAGAATTTATAATTCTAATTAAGAAAAGTTAAGTTGTGTTATGAAGCCGTAAGTATAAAGAAGCATAGAAATAAGCATATCACAGTATGCTAAATTATATATTCAGTGGAGATCTATCTCTCAAACTATCAATACGATTGCCATGGGCGTACGAGAAAAAAAATTCTCAAGAGGGGGAAAAAGTTAAAAGTGGATGCCAGGTCGTGTCATGTCATGTCATGTCAATAATACAACCTATGTTGCTATAATGAAATCTATTTTACTTTGAATGAAAGTGAATTTTTTTGGTATTTGTTTTCATGTGAGAACCAAAACTAACAATTGGTGATGATGTACACAATATTTAGCATGTACTTGCTTTTTTCGATGGATATTAACACGAATAGTTAAAGCAAAAATAAAAAGTTGGATAACAATAATTCACAAAAATTTATAGAGTAGTACAAGAATAAAACATTATATCTCCATGAAAGTGCAAATGTCCTTAACGACTTGACTATGATGAGTACCACTAATCATTTATATATGTTGTTTCATGATGATCACCTTATTTGAAAACTTGGATTGTTATTCATATGACCAAGTACGTCACGATTCATGGTTGCTTTTGTTAATATATTTAGGGGAATGTGACCGGAGAGTTTGATGGTGTTTGGTGGGATGGTGTCGGAACGAGTGGCGTTGTATGTAACGTCACATGTGACGCCAATCCATTTGCAGAGTGAGTGTGATGTGTTCAAGTTGATTCGGTTGTGGCTCTGTTCATCTTTTTTTGTATTCGTGTAAGTGAGGTCGGAGATGTGGTCATTAAGCCATTTTCAAAATAAAGCTTGAAGAAGGCTTGAAAGTGGAATGAGTTTTATAATTATCCCACATTGATGAATATGTAAACTTTGAAGCAATATATGAATAGGATTATGAGGCTTTAATAAAAGTGCAGTATGAAGTGCATGTATTTAATTTATTTAATACTTACATTTCGCAAACTCTGTTTTTATAAGTTTTACCATTAATTAGAAACGGTCTCGTCAAAATATAATGTTATTAGTTTTACCATTATACGATGGCGAATCTAGCTGTAAATCTAAGGTGGTTCTTTGATTTGGTCAAGTTAAAAATCGCAATGGGTCAACCAACCAATCGGTCAAATTTTCGGGTCGGATCGAGTCCAATTTAACAAGATGCGATAGTAAAACATTAAACATATGAAGATCCAATAAGATTTAAATAATTTCTAAGGTAGTTCCTAGAAAAATTTCTATATCGCTTCTAAAAGTTTTCGTCGTCCAAGGTGGTTCCCGAGAACCGCTTAATAACACATAGATCCGCCTCTGCCATTATAATTAGAAAGAGTCTCGTCAAATACATGTATTTACTTATAAAATTCCTTAATACGTTCATTTCGTGAATGTTTCTTAGTCTTACTTTTAAACATCTATGGTTTATTTTAGTGTTTAATTAATTTAATTCTACTTTAGCTTATTGTACAAGAAGATATGTATTTCTATAGAAACTCATGTTATATCTTTGATATATATCTAACTGTATGGAAAAAGTGCATGTTATGAATAAATAAGCCTCTTACTACTTTTTGTCATCCCACATCGGCTTGTGAAGGTAAGCAGCTAGAGGGAATTGATTGTAAATAGGAGAGTGAATGGAAACACTACTATAGTAATAACCAATATCTATCTTTCTTCTTATGGAGAATGAATGGAAACACCTTGAAAAAGTTTTTTTTTTGGGTAAAGGATTTCGATACCTGGTGAATATAATAAATGAAATAAACATGTTTTACATGAGAGAGTGGTGATGAAGCCACTCTAGCCCTATTGCATCAAGCAAACATTGCGTGGTCCATGACCACAACAACCAACTAAAAAACAATTAAACAGAAACTCTTGGACCTAACCTACATAAGCCATTAAGGGCAGCCAAGCTACAAAGCATCCAAAAGCTACGTCATATGAGTGGGGATATGCCAAATAGCCAATGTCTTCAACAAATTCCTTGTTCTTTTGAAACGGAGGGTAGTAATCTTCATTCGAACCATCTCCATGATCACATCACACACACCTCTTCATTTCTTGAGTCTTTAGAATGAATGCGGTTATTTCTTTCTTGCCAGATGAAATAAGCGGAAGAAGCAAATACCAGACGACTCACTATGCTTGAAATTGATCTTTTAGACGCCATAGGAATCAACCAATCGGTTATATCTGCTAACCGCGAAGGGATATTCTGTAATTCAGCCTTTCGAGCAACCAAGTTCCAAACTTTCATCGAGAAGGGGCATTCAAAGAACAAATGTTCATGAGAATCCTGCACAATTTTACACAAAGGACAACGAAGCAGGTTTAAGTCGACACTATCGCCGACATCCCATTGCCTCAGTTTGTCTTGTGTTTTTAGTTTCCGAATCATAACGAGCCACAAATGGAACGCATGTCTAGGAATGCAATAGGAGTGCCAAACTACACGAAACCATTCTACCTCTTGACCTCTTTGATGTATGGAATCCCAAACCACCTTTACAACAAACTTTTGAATAATACCATCACTTGTTCTCCATAGAATTTCATCCTCCCTGTTCGTAAATGATGGGACAGTGAGGTGATTTAAAACCAGGTAAAGATCGAACCAAGCATGAGGAAAGTTCCACACTTCATTCATAACCATATCAGCAACATTTTCAGAAAGCATATAGCCCTCTCTAGTGATACTTCGATTTGTAAAATAGCTACGCAATGGACAGAATTCAGACCACTTATCAAAGCAAAATGAAGTGTTATGACCATTACCTATTTGATGCCAAAAGTACGGGCGAACAAGCTCTCTAATTTGAAGAATTTTTCTCCAACCCTAACTTAAATTCGACATAGAAGGCACATCCAAAAATCTACGACCCTTTAGCTTGTAAGCGTGGATCCAACGAACCCACATAGACTCCTTATGGGTTACAGTGTTCCAATTATAGGTAGTCATCAAAGCAATATTAAATTTCTCCAAATTTCGAATACCAAGACCACCCTCATACTTTGGAAGACATAAATGCTCCTAAGCAACCTTCGCCTTACCCCTTTTCATATCGCCATGACACAAAAAAAACCCTCGCATTAGTTTTTCAATATCTTGCATAATACTAATGGGAAGAATAAATAATGAGGCCCAGTATCCATGCATAGAAGAAAGAACCCGACGAAACAAGTGAAGTCTACCACCAAAAGATAAGCTTTTATTTTTCCAATCGCTAATCCGTTTTTGCACCATTTCCACAAGGATTTTACAATCCTTATATAGAAGACGAGAAGAAATCAACGGGACTCCAAGGTATCTAGTAGGGAGGATACCCGCTTCAAATATCATAATATGTAAAATAGACATTTTAACGTGATTAGGCACATTACAAAAGAACGTGATACTCTTTGGAACACTTGGAACCAATCCCGAAACAAGCTTAAATTCATCCGAAGCCTCAATTATAATTCTAGTTGAGGTAACATCACCACGAGCAAAAAGAATTAGGTCATCCAAAGCAAACGTTAATAATCTTTTGTTTTTGGCAATAGTTATGATATTGGAACCCCTCTTCAGCTTGCACTTTACGCTTAAGAATAAGCGTAAGAATTTCCATAACCATTGTGAATAAATATGGGGACATCGGATCACCTTGCCTAAGCCCTCGTTTACCCTTAAAATAACCATGGAGTTCTCCATTAATGCATAAAGAAAATGACATTGAAGTGACAAACGCCATAATCCAAGCGATCATTTTTGGATGAAACCCAAAACCAATTAACACACCTCGTAGAAAATCCCAATTAACCGTGTCATAGGCTTTTTGGATATCTACTTTGAAAGCACACCTGAAAAAGTTTTCAACAGTGTCAACAATACATGTGCAATTCAAGCAAAATACAAACCTGATAACGCATAGAATCATAGTAGCTTCACTGTTACACCAAAACTCTAATCTAGTGCTTGGATTGAGTTGGCTCGGGGTGATTCGGAGAACGATAATGAGAAAGAGAAACAATGACAGAATGTGTGAACTGAGGTGTTTGTGTATGTGTGGCTATATATATGGTGGTTAAGTCACTTGAAACAAAAGGTTGAAATGTAATGATTATATTGGTTTTATAACTTTATCCCACATTGTTGGATGAGCAAATACCGTAAGAGTTTATAAGTAAGGCTATGAATGTATTATTGTGTCTGGTTTTGAATCACTAGATAGTATTAACTATAAAGTAAATATGGTGGTCGACGTCGTAAAGCTTAAAGTTTGAACTTTTTATGCGTATTAGTTTATTTTATTTTTTGACGTTTATTTGACTAAAGCTTAGCTTATTAAATATGTAAAACGTCTCATTTTCTTACTTGGGGCTTTATGAGGGGAGATCATTAAAATAATCATTTCCTTTTGTTTACTTGTATTTTCGTACAAAACGGATTTATGCTTAAACTATAGGCTTTAGGGGTAAGCTTATCCAAACACCTCCGATATCTGTGTGATGTGCTAATTGGGTATAAGTAGTAGTTTCGGTGATTTGTAAAAATGCTAAAGAGAAGTATAATATGTATTAGTCACCGAGTTACTTTTCTAAACCACCAAACTAGTGATTAGAAATGTAAACATGAACCTGGTTTGGTTGTTATCGACGATAAACATACGTTAAATAGCCAAGAAAACACCACTCCCTCTGATCTTCACTCTTCACACAACCTATAGTTGCTTAACCGGTGACCGAGGTCCGAGAATCTCTAACATGACCATACCTCTAATGAAGCTAAAGTCGATACTTGCAACTCTAATCATACTAGAGTGGAAACTCTAGTTATCTAAGCCAGTAATCAATGTTATTGCCTTCCATTTGGAAGGAACATCAATACTTACTAGGTTGAAGTTAATCTCACTTCCTCCTAATTAACTACTAGAAAAGAACAACGCAACTCAATCTTATCTTTTGAAGTATCCAAATCAGTTTAGTTTGAATGTGATAGCTTGTGTATAGACCTATAGACTACGAAAATATGTGTTTGAAAGATGTGTTAGGTTTTGAATACATAGACCAATTGATTTAGTCAATGTAAAGAGTGTTGTGACAGTGCATTTCCTTAAACTCACTTTGGATATTTAGTAAAATGTTTGTTTAAAATTTTACGCTAATAATTAATATGTGTTGTTTTCATCATTTTACTGGAATCTTTGGTTTGTTCTTCATATGATTAGGTATGCCATAAATTTTGGTTGCTTCTGTTAATGTTTTTAAAAGAATGTGATGAGTGAATTTGTTGGGATGTGTTGAGAGTACCGAATGTGTTTGGCGGGATGTTGCCGAGAGATTAACGGCTTGGAATGGAGTATAGGTGCATTGGTATACGTATCATGTTAAACGAGCGAGTATATAGGTGCTATGGTATACGTATCATGTTAAACGACCAAGAATAGGTGCTATGGTATAAGTATCATGTTAAACGACCAAGTATAGGTGCATTGGTATACGTATTATTATTATTTTTTTTATAATCAACACTTTTATTAAAAACTCATAGGATTTACAAAAAATTAGTGGGAAGCCGAGAAACCAACTGGGCCCCCACACCTCTAGCAATGGCAAAACCAATCCTATTATTATTATTATTATTATTATTATTATTATTATTATTATTATTATTATTATTATTATTATTTTTTATTATAAACATCACTTTATTATTATTATTATTATTATTATTATTATTATTATTATTATTATTATTATTATTATTATTATTATTATTATTATTATTACTGGTCTCAACTTACCAACAAAAAAATGGCGCCAAGAATTCTCACAAAAAACATGGCGCCAAAACTTCCCACCAAAAGCTACCAGATCTGCTCTATATATCACATAAAGAAAACTTGAGATCTTATCCTACCAAAAGCTACCAAATCTTATCCTCAAAACCACTCAACCTCACGACCTCTTAATCCTTTTATGTGTTCTTGTGGAGCAAGAAATATAAAATTAAAAACATCACATAGAGAACATTCATTTGGACGACAATATTATGTATGTAGTAGTAGTAGTAGTTGCCGTTCTTGTAGTTGCTGTTGCTGTTGTTGTTGTTGCTGATCAAAGTAGTAGTTGTTCTTGTAGTTGTTGTTGTTCTTGTAGTATGTATCTATCAAGTATTTTTATAAATCAAAGCACATGCTGGATTTGTAAAGCTGGCCATGTTCTTAGTTAACCAGATTATGGTGTCCAAACACCCCTTTTCCAATCTAAATTACATATGCTCAAAGAATGAAACTGAAGAAACAATATCACATTTAACAAACACGAATTAAGAACCATATTAGTTCATCATAAAATACTTTAGGGTTTTTACGTAATGAAAAGATTATCCAAGCATCGGGGTTTTAGTTATGTATTAATAGTTGCAATAAAGTACATTTTTTATATATATTAGGTTTTTTTAGCCTCAACGCAAACAAAGTCGATCAGATTTGACGCGAACCCGACTAAGTAACCAAACCTCTAAAATATTTCAAGTCTAAAGTCTTGTTTTTCCAGGTTTTAAGAATATGCCAGGCTGTTGTACACCCGGACTAGACTTACTTGCCTGAAAAATCACCGAAGCTTACGTGTTTCTGATCGAAGGTTGCTGGAATACGAAAACCGAATGAGACATGGGTTCTATGTAAATCTGCCACCTGAAAAATCACCGAAGCTTGCTGGAATACGAAAACCGAATGAGACATGGGTTCTATGGAAATCTGCCAGCAAAAAGATCTGCACGTATGCGAAGCTTTGGAGCTGCATTCGTGTCCGCAGGTCGCGCGAGTTTAGAAGCTTCGAACTCATTTTGGCCCAGAAATCCTGAAATCCGCACCCTCTGCGAACGCGCATGTAAGTGTTGGAGTAAGACCAACAAATCATTTTGTAAGTTCATATCAAGATTTCTATATAAACACACTCCCACTTCCTTTTCTAGGCGATGTGGGATGAGTTAAATTTTCCAAATTTTGTGTTTCACGTGTCCCACTTTGAGACACGATATCTCATTCATATTAACTCCATTTTGGACATACTTTAGCTCGTTGCGAAGCTCTCGTCGAGGAGAACGCAAAGCTACCAAGAAATATAAATATATATAACATATACATATATTTTTTTCTTGAGAGAATTATCTACTGATTTACGTAAAAATATATATAACCATGAAAAACCAATATACTTTATTGTTGTGCACGAATATGTGTCATGTTCCTTTGCACGTTTCATTCATGAAACGTTTTTAACGGTTAATAATCATGAATTCGCAATCACCTTAAAAACGTTTTTAACGGTTCTAATAAATTCTGCAAGATACATGATCAATTCAAGAAAAATACACCCTTAATAAGTCAATAAGGAATAAAGAGTCGATATATGAGAAAGATAACACCAAGATGCATAATGGTTCAATCCGAATATTAACAAATTCGTTATACTCCACACCTCGATCTTAACCCCCGACTGATAATTGCTCGATAGTGACTCAAAGTCTGATACACCAATGGTCCAAAACACTAATCACACTAAAGCTATTGACAACCACTAGAAGGGATCGGCGACGTCAAATTGAGTGTGAAGTGTTAAGCCACTTGAATGAAAAATATTTTCAAATGGAGTCGAATATTGTCACACAACCACTAGAAAAATATTGTCACACCAAAGGTCCAAAACACTAATCACACTCAAAGTCTGTTACATGAGGTGATGCTGGAGAGTGTGGGAATGAGGTGAGGAGTGGGCGTTAAGCCACTTGAATGAAAAAGTGTGCAGAAAGAATTGAGTTCTTGTTTAGTAGTACGTAAGTATCCCATATCGATGGATTCACTAACTTTAGAGGAGTATATAATTAATACTATGGAAATATTATGGGTCAATTGCATATATACCCACTAAAACTTGCATATTTGCATATATACCCAAAATATGCTTAAATTGCATTGTACATCATGCAATAAAAACTTGTATTATGGAGAAATATGCAAATTTTTAAGTTTTAATGGGTATATATGCAATTCCCCCAAATATTAACTACTTTGACAATGAAATAACAAGTACTAAATAATCAATTTCTTTAATACCATTTCTTGGTCTTTCTTTTTATCGAGAAAAAAAAAGAAAATATGTTTTTCAAAATGAAAATTGGCATGATGATCCTCGTGATTGTGTATGAAAATGCCTAACAATATTAGCACATTTATAACTACTGGCTAAGTACTCGTATTTAGCGACACCGGTGTCTAGTTTGAAAAAAAAGTTGACGGCGAATGAATTTTCTTCAACAAATTTCGACGGAAAATAATGCTCAAAAAATCCTCAGGCGTGACATCAAATAAGATTCAAGTTTGAACTGTAAATTCTATAATACATCCATCCACAAAAATGTTATAATAAATAATCAATCATAGATATAGCGGTGACGATGTATAGTTTTCGACAGTAATATATTAAGGTGAACATAGCGGCGAAAGTTTTATGCGAATAATTAATTTGAATGGCAAAACTTTCCATTTGCGATTTCTATTAAAGGCGGTAACGGTTGCGGTTTAATGTGTAAATCAGATTAATCATCGATTAATCTCGCCTAGACCGATTATAAGCTATAAGAAGGTCGACCGCCCAAATACCAATTCGTGATTTTTATGACTATACCCATTATCTTGTTCACACCTTCCCATATCAAACTTATTAAACTCCTCCTTTTATTCAATTTACCACCCTTCACGCAGCTACTAACTACGTCTCTTTTTTCTCCACCTTTTAATCTTCTTTTTTATACATGACATCGTTACATTAGTATCTTGTGATGGCCAATGGAAATTTTCTTTGTCTAATTAGCTGTGTAATTATTATATGAGTGCATTTTAAATGAAATGGCATTGACGTGTTTAGGCTGACGCATAAATATTATAGTATATTATATTTCTTTTTTTACGTGTAAGATTGAATTTTTTATATAAATTTAAAAAATGATTTTAAAAAATCAAAAAAAATGTGTTCATATCTTAATCTTTTTATTGAGCATACCTTGGTCCTTTTTATTGAGTAGTTGTAGTAATTTAGTTTTTAACTTCGTTGACCATTAGTTACCGTTGTTGGTATTAAGTTGTTTGTGTGTGGAGGATCTCGAATTTTAATGCCGCCAAGTAAACTTATGTTGGTAATTTCAAATAAATTTCATCCCGCCAAGTAAACTTATTTCAAATTTCAAATAAATTTTGGTAACTTCTTACCTAATTTTCGCCAAAGATGCCGTGTATATGAATTATGACGTTTAAAAATGTATTCATCCTTTCGTTTCGTAGAGCTTTGACATGAATTATAGCGTTTAACATATCTTTCCTTGATATTATGAAATGAATTCATCACCACCCGCACAAATGTGTTGTTTAATAAAGAGTATCCAAACATAATGATTCACCAAAACCTTCTGACATCGTCAATATTTTTAACACAAGTTTAACTACATAATTTTCCTTCAAATTATAATAAAGTTACCAACAATTTAGAACAAAATTTACAAATATAGTTGCAAAAAAATTTACATACCAAAATGCACAAATTCAACATAAAAAATACAAAAAGTTTACATAAACTTATGTCAAAAATACCAAGAAACATTAAGAGGTAGCCAACCATTTTCCGGTAGCAGCAATCGACACAACAACATATTCCGCTGTCGGCGGAGCAGATTCCGGTAGTTAACCAGATTCCGGCAAGATCTGTAGATCTATAAAATAAATATGCACAATGATATTTAAACAAATTTAGCAAAAAATTAACGCACCAAAAAAACTATAACAAATTCATAGATCTAAAAGAAAAATAGAAATTTGCCGGCCGCAGCAAGCCTCTCCGCCGTCAGCAGCAACCCTCTCCGGCAACCGCGGCGCCGACTTTGAATTTTCCCGGTGAGATATCGGCGGCAAGCGGCGACACTAACAAAAAACTACCAAAAACATTAATATACATAGATTAACAAAAAAAAGACCTATAGATCTGGAAATAAAATCTATAGACCTATTAAAAAAATACCTCAAAACTTGAAAAACTCTTTTGGTAATCGTGGGTCTTGGTAGTTCCTCTCGGTGGTAGTGTTATTGTGGTGTGGGATGACGGTGAAAGGTGGATTTTAGTCGTGGTGTCGTGGAGTCGGGTGGTGGTGGTGGTGGTGGTGTGTGTTGTGGTGGTGGGGATAGTGGAAGATATGAGATGTTTTTCTTTTTGTGAGATGAGAGGGTTTTTTTAGTTGTAAGATGAGATTGGTTGTGTGTAGGGGGTGTGTGTGTTTTCTTTTTTTGGAAAAAGTGAATCGAAAATAGATGGATGAGAGAGTGGGTGTTTGTGGGGTATTACCGTGCATAGTTATAATCATTTCTTTCATTATAGCCCATTCAATTTACCATGCAAAGTTATAATTGTTTCTTTAAGTACCATGCAAACTTATACCCGTTTCCTGCATTACAGCCAATTTATTGTTTCCTTAATTACCATGCAAATTTATACTCGTTTTCTGCATTACAGCCAATTCAATTTGCCTTGACCATTCAACAATTTAAGTTTGACTATTTTTCTTTTTTATGTAGTAAAGAGGTGGACCTTGATATACACATGTATTAAAAAATCAACTTCCTCAATACGTATGTTTCTCGGTCTTTATGTTAATGTTTATTTTGTCGGAAACAAAAAAAATATATATTTTAATCCTTGTGATTGCACATTTACTAGGTTTCACGGCTAGCGTGTTACGACAGGATGTTTAAATACGAAATTATTAATTTTCGTTGCGCTTCACCACGGACTGCAAGGGACTAACTCTGTAACGAATCGATAAATCAAAGGACTATTTTTATAAATTGTGCTATAATTTTTACGATAATTGTCCTTATGAACTCCGTAACAGATCGTTAGCTCAAAGAACCTTTTTTTTAAAATTTTTATACGGAATATTCCTTACGTTAGCGTTTCGTTGCAAAGTTAGTGATCAAGGACTGACTTTGCAACGAATGTATAACATCAATGACCAATTACATAAAATCTTTGTTGAATAGAGTATTTTATATGCAATTGCCCTTTTTAAAAATACTAGCAGGGTACCCGCGCGTTGCAGCGGCGGGTACTTTGAAATAAAAAATTTCGATGAATAATATTTTAGTTTATTATGTTGTTTTTAACAATAAATTTACGCATATCAAGAAATTCGTATAGCCCATGCCCGTTTGGGCTCGAACCCGTTGGCCCATGTCTACTCGGGCTCGAGCCCGTTTGGTCCGCGCCCGTTCGGGCTCAAGCCCATTTGGCCCGTTGCCCGTTGGGCTTGAATATTTGTATAATGTGCTTTATTATTTGTAGTAGTGAAATTTAATTCAAAAATTGTATTTAATTTGGTTGTACAATATGCTTGATAATTTGTATTTCTTATGTAAGAGGTGTTTTAATAATTGTATTTAGTGACCAGTTAAATAATTGACTACATTAAATAGCATTAATGTGGTGGTTTGTTATACACTATGCTTCTTGTCTTGCACGTCTGAAAATTATGTGCATTAAAGTGTTGTACACTATGTTTTCTTTTCTGTAAGTAGTAGTCATTATAGTCATTAATAACATTGACCACTTTAATAGCATTAATTTTGTAAGTCTAAAAATTACATCATGCTTATTTTGTTGTACAGTATGCTTATTCTGTTGTAAATCTAAAAATTGGTTGCAGCTATTGTACATTGAACTTTAATGGTTGTAATTTTTGATGAAGGTGTGTTTTTAATAACATTAATGTTGTTTGATAGAATTTTGGTTTTAAAATGACACCACGCTTTATTTTGTTGTACAATATGCTTACTTTGTTGTAATTCTGAAAATTGGGTGCATTAAAGTGTTGTAAACCATGCTTAATTTCTTGTACGTCTTAAAATTAAGAGTGAGGTGCCTTCGTGCGTTATAGGTAGTATAGATATAGATATAGATTAAAACAATTGTTTTGTCTTAAATAAAATAAAATAAAATAGATAACGGTCCTTGACTGTTACTATGTGTTTATTGGATGAGATGAGGTGTTTGAAACAAAAGTTTGAGAAAGTAAAAGAGTTTTGGTTTTGCCTTTTTCCCACAAGATTGATAAACAAACGCTCAGTTTATTAAGAAGATTATGAAAGTTATAAGCAAGAATGTCTATGAGCTTTCATTGGATGATTTACTTGTAAATTTATCCTTTTCACGGGAATTGCGAAAAGAGCCTTCAAATTCTTGTTTGTTATGTATTTTGTAGTCTCAATTTAAATGTTCTACTTTTTCGTTTTATTCAGCTATTTTAATAGTTTTATTCAGCTATTTTAATAGTTGATGCATTTTATGTAAGAATAAACAACTTGCTTTCTCTTTTACGTGTTCTAAAACGTCTTTCATATGGCCATATTGGTGGAGGATGATAAGAAAAGTGAAAAGGAACAATTTGTTGAAAGGTTTAACCTCTTAGATAATATTTTTATCGATAAGATATATATACAGGCAAATACATAATGAAATTCTAATGGACCTAAACTCACAATCGAGCTTAGGCCATATGTATCCTCTAATACTCTCCGTCAATACGAGCAGCGAAATCGCGAAAACTCGAGCTTGAGTAGTAAACTAAAAAAACCATTAACGCAATAAAACATAATTTTAATGATGAAAAATTCCTACACCAAGCAAGCAATTCTTCAATGTAGACGCAAATAAATGCAGTAGCAAAAGCAGATAAAATATTTCTTGATGAAGACATCCGACGGCAAGCGGAGATTAATCTTCATCATACAGTAAGAGCAAAAGCATAAGCACATAAACAAAAAATAAAAGCAAATATTAGAGTTTTTTTAAAGGGATAAATGAGGGTGACTAGAGTTTAACGGGTGCCATAAAGGAGACGGCTCAACTTAGCCACCTATGTCTGAAAATCAGACCCGCTCCGAAACCATATTAGACAATGAAAACCCTGTAGATAATATTTTTATTGATACGATATCTATAAGCAAATACATAATGAAACTTTAACAGACTCAAACCTACAATCGAGCTTGAGCTATATATATCCTCTAATACAATAACCTTGTGAGTGAAATAAAATGTTTGTCTATGTGAGGCTAAATCACTTGAAACAAAAGTTTGAAGATGAAAATGAGTTTGTTGGTTTTAATTTGTTACTTTATTCTACATTAGTGAATGAGCAAATACTAAAGCAATTTATAAGTAGATTAAAAAAAAGGGTTTTATCATACTATATTGCTTTAACTGTAAAATTTTTTGTGTGCAAACCTTATTTTTTACGTGACTCTAATCTATCTCATTGAATGAAAAATGAGATTATTCTAACAACCATTTTCTTTTGTTTACAATAAATGAAGAACAAAGACAAGCTACCAATCCGAAACAATCAACTTCTCATTTTTCGAATAATAAAATGCTCGTAACTCAATTCCATTCCTAACATTTCCCAAACACTCGATATTCATTCCTAACAGGCTCTATGTGTCATTTCGGGCTCTATGACCATTTTCAACCGGGCTCTATGCCATTTTCAACCGGGCTCTATGGCCTTTTTTGTAGTAGTGTTTGAAACTCATTCTTCAAAACCTTAACTTCTTTTTAACCATTTCACAACAGATCATTGTACCATCTTCAAAAAATCGTAAGAGAAAAAGGTGTATCTCTGATACATCACGTTGGTAAAAATGCTAAAGGATGGAAAAATAAAGCTGTCGTCGTATAAGTTTATGCATACTAAACGACTTACTTTGTCTTTTACTTATTTTAGGACGTCTTTAGCAATGGTTCATGTTTTTATATGCAAGCCATAACAAATCCCATTATGTAATAAGCTGAGTTAGCTAATTTTTTGGCCAAAATTAAAACTATAAACTGAAATGTGTTGCTTCATTAATCAACATGCGATATTTTATGGTTTAACAAATACTATCAGACTATATGGTATTTATTAATCAACAGGCGATTTTTTAATCAACAGTTATAAAATCCAAGGTACCTATTAATTAATAAGTAGACAAGGCATGGCTTTCTCTTATGGGTATACTTAAATAATTAGATTTTAATTTATAGAAAAATGTTAATTACAATTTGACCTGTCGCCACGTAACTCTTTGTTACATGGAATGTCACTTACATATGTTTGATTACAAAATAAATCTTTCTTATTCAAAATAAAATAAATTTAATTTATGCGAGATAACACCCTAATAAAAAGAAACGGTTGCATGTGCATAAGGAGTGTAAGATGTTTAGTAGATAAAGGAGTGTGGGAGGGTTGAGATGAATGTGAGGAGTGCGTGTTTGGGTTGAGTTGGCTCGTTAATGACTCGGTGAAGGATGATGAGGAGAGTGAAGCGGAGCAATGACATTGTGGTGAGATGAGGTATGGTCGTGAGTTGGCTTAGTATTGACTCGAAACACGTGTTGGGTTTTTGTGACTATATCCCACATGGATGAACGAACAAAGACTTGAGTAATATATAATCTAGATTATGGTTATATTAAATATAAGTTGATATGAATATGTTGGAAGTGTTTATCATAAATCTTTCCAACATATTCATTATAGACTTTTAATTTTCTTCGACTTTGTCGAATAAAACCAAAGCCTTAAGCTTAATTTTTTTCCCATGTATCCGTAGTGTACTGTTTTTTTCATACTATTCATAGTTAACCTCTTCGATATACCTAATTATGACATATTGCGTGGAAAATGAATCATGAATGTTAACTAAAAAGTTTAGTAATGTTTCCAGATAGTTTATTGGGGTGTAATGACAGTACCCTGAGCTGAGTAAAGTTTTCAAGGGTGTTGGTGACGTCACATGTGACACGGTTCCGCAAAGTAAGTGTGATGTTGTAACACCCCGATCTTTATAAGTTTCATAAATAGACTTATATATATATATATATCTTGTAGAAGAATTATAAAGGTCCTTATGATTGTATTTTACAAGGATAAGGACTTAGAATGCAAGATAGTTAATAAAAAGGACCAACGATGCAAAAGACTTAACGACAAGGACTAATCTTGCCAAATTTTGAAACTTACATGATAAGCTTAAGTAGCTTACCTTAAGAAGAAGTAAACTCCGAATTCTCTCATAACTAAACAAGTATGTATGTTTTGGAGGTGGTACGTGGCTTTCATAGAATAAAAGAAGGGAAAATCATTAGTGAATTTCATTATCATATCATTAATACAAAAATTATAGAAAGGGTTACGAGAATCAAGGAGAGTTTAAGGAAGATATTATCAAGAAGCTTCAACTTGTTTATATGGTTTTTCCTTCAATTCAAGGTATGATGATAAACTAGTGTATACGAATGAATTCATGTTATAAGGTTATATTAAATAAAGCTTATGAAAACTTAGTTTTGATTATGATGAATCATGATGTAATTAGAATTAGAAGTATTATTGTTATGATATAAATATGTTAGGAATCATGTTCCCAAGTTATGGTTAATGATATAGAAAGATTCATGATGCTAGTTGTTGTTGATGATGAAGTATCTCTAGTTAAAGAGTGTTTGGAACAAGCTTATTAAGTGCTTAATTTAGCAAGATAACTTATGGGCCAGATGAAATATGATCTGAATATGTCAAATAAGCTGTAAAATAAGTTTGGTGTATAATCGAATAGCTTATCATGAGTTCTGGGTCGTTTTAGTGATATTTAAATTTGGGACAGCAAGGTTTTTCAGAAAATGCCCAGACTTGAAAGGGCTGCTGAGAATAAACCGTTTGTCGGATTAAGATGAAATCTGAACGAAAGTTGTAGCCCTCTGAGTCTACTTTAATTGCTATTCTTTAAGTTTTTGCTCATTTGAAAGTTAAATTGGTGTAAAGTGCGAAATACAGCAGCAACCCAGGAAATTCTGCACTTAAAGTGTTTTTGAAAAAGTGTGTTTAATGATGAAATACATGTTAGATGAATATGTTAGCAAGTTCTAAAAGCATTAGAATGGTTATTATGTGATTAAGGGCTCGTGGGAAGCTTGTCGATCACTAAACAAGATTTAAAGGTGAGTAACGGTTCATTAGATTCATGTTAGTAGATTGAACATGTCGATGGAACTTGTGCAAGGTTTCGGAGATAGCCGAAACAAACCATGAATAATATGCTCACAAGAAGCATGATTTGACAAGTTTAGAGTGCCCAAGAAACGCACCAAAAGTCAAGTAGCGTGCCTAAGAAGCGCACAATGTAGAACTCCCATAGTAGCATCCTAAGTGGATGACACGTGCTTTTATAGTAGCATCCTAAGGGGATGACCAAGCATCCTATGTGGATGACCCGTGCTTGAAAAGCACTTACGTCCTAAGTGGACGACCCATGTCAGAAAAGCACGTATAATAAATTTAAAAGCCGTTAGAAGAGTACTCGTTGGCTAGGGAAGTTCTCACTCATAGCAGGACGACTAAGCATCCTCTAGTCAGAATGCACGTGCTCAGATATCGTCATGATTAAGAATTCAGAAATAGTCTCAGACTCGTGTACAAGTAGTAAGACGACTATAAGTCGTACCATTTATAGAATTTGAAATACGTTTATGTTCAGAATTGAAAGTGTCAATTCAGATATAGCTCTAGATTATTCACCCTTGCAGAAGCTTAAATATAATATAGCTCATGCTTGAGATTTAGATTTAGATATAGACTCAGGCCCGTTTACTCACTAAGTCATCAGGACTTACCATTCTCAGTTTCCATGTTTTGCAGGTTAAGTCTTAAGGATGTCGGGGCTTGTAGATTAAGAAGACGAGTTAGGAGATCGACAATGCTCGTGCATATAGGTGATGAGCATCTCAACCATACTTTGTTATTCAGCTTGTAAACGCCCCAAAACTTTATGATTAAGTGTCAGAATCATATAAGTCATGTTTTGATATTAATGTGTAAATATATAACATGTATTTGAAAATGGGTCAAAATAGAGGTGTTTGGGTTAACGCCCGCACTCATAGTTTTACGCTTTCGCATACCAAATTTAAGTACCACGTTTATGTATTATATAATTAATGTGTTTAATTTAGATTTTTAGTTTAGTAGTTTTCAGGAGTACAGATCGATACGGCGTATAGGACAGAACCTATACAACATATCCAATGTTTAAATAATAATAATAAAAACTAGAGTCGAGCGTTATAAGTTGGTATCAAAGCATTGGTTTGAGGGATTTAAGTATCCGCCTTTAGTAGGAGGTTGCTTAGACTTAAACCATAGCTCGGTATTAACCATAGAACATGTAGGCTTTCTTATATGCTATATAGAATTGATTAGAACCATGTTTATATATGATTTGTAACCATGCTTTTCCACGCTTAGTTAAGCTTAGAATGTATAGAATTGCCATGTCCAGTAGAACATGGGTAGGAATGCCTTGTTAGGACGATGCAGATGTAGCCACTAACTATCATGTCAGAATTAGTTATAGTATGCCTTCGATACTATGATTAGAAGTGTATAGATAATAGTAGATTCCGATGTTATGTAATGGACATGAACGTTATAGTATGATCAGTACAGAAATAGTTTAGTATTCTACCATGATAGTAGAATATGATATTAGATAGGTCGTTTTAGGTTTGTAACTTGGGATAGATTATAATAGCAATGAGTTTATGGTCATATGATGTGATTATTATGACTTCTGATCAATGTAATAATATTTACATGATATGACATGAAGTTATTGAGAATATAAGATGCCCCGAGGAGCTTCCTAGAATGATTATGAGTTAAATGTTTATATGTTTTGCATACTAGAACACTTTGAGAGTAGAAATACATGATTAGATATGCCTTAGTAACATGATGATATAAGTAGTCAGAGTAGATCAGAGAAATCAGAAGCATTTATAGTATAATTATAATATGTTATGACCAATAGTGATATAGTTGCTCAGTAAGCGACATATGATTAGAATGCATGAAATTAAGTGCAGTATTAGACCATGTTTAGTACCGTATATGTAAGAACTAGAAATCATAAGTAGAAATATCTGAGGCAGTTAAATAGCAGAAATAAAACAAAAGGAGCTATGAATAACATTAGAACTTCATATCCAGAATGTCATGTTAATTGTGCAGAATGTCAGAAATAGATATAGCATGTATAGTATGCTATGATTAGCAGCCATGTTATCGTATCAGTATGCGATTAGAAGCATAATGCATAAATATAAACACAATGATAGCAACATATTAATATGATAGCACAACAGATTAACATGACAACAGAACATGATGTTAGACATGTTGTTTTAGTTATGCTTCGAGGTAGAATATGATGTCAATAAAGACATGCTTATGTGATGCAAGTATTATGACGTCTGGCCAACGTGATAATAGTTACATCATATAACGTGAAGTTACTGGGATCATATGATGTGTCGAGAAATTTCTAGAATAGTAAGAGCAGATGAGACTGAACTTTAGTGAGATAGAAAGATGTTTAGTCAGAAATAGAATTAGAAAGCGTGCAATCACGAGTGTTGTATATGACAAGAATAGTTATAAGTCTTACAAGTCTTGATGTGCAAGTTCAGTAATTAGATTTTAGTATTCAGATTCAGTAAAATAGAATAGTCAAGACAACTCAGATACTAGTAAGGCTTTGTATGGCGGTAAGATAAATTAGTAAGGTCGTAGAGTCTAGTATGCACAAGTATAACATTACCGTATAGTCAATAAGAAAACTCATAAATGTGTTTTTAAATTATAGACAGCTTAAGAACGGATAGATATATAGACTTAATACAACAGATAATAGCCTAGTAATACCTCTATTTAGAATTAGGCATGTGATATTGTAGTAAATATCAGAAGTTTCAGAATCCAGACCCAAAATAAGCATATTGTGTAAACTTAGAAAATATTGAGACAAGTCTTATGGCCAGATAGAATTTAGAACTATTAGAAATGAAACTAGCTCGTGTATTAGAATAAGCTCAGTGGGGGAGACTTTGTAGATAGACAAAAGTTAAGTAGAATAGTTTCAGATGATGTTCGTGAGGACATGAACAATTCCAGTAGGGGAGACTTGTAACACCCCGATCTTTATAAGTTTCATAAATAGACTTATTTATTTCTTGTAGAAGAATTATAAAGGTCCTTATGATTGTATTTTATAAGGATAAGGACTTAGAATGCAAGATAGTTAATAAAAAGGACCAACAATGCAAAAGACTTAACAACAAAGACTAACCTTGCCAAATTTTGAAACTTACATGATAAGCTTAAGTAGCTTACCTTAAGAAGAAGTAAACTCAGAATTCTCTCATAACTAAACACGTATGTATGTTTTGGAGGTGGTACGTGGCTTTCATAGAACAAAAGGAGGGAAAATCATTAGTGAATTTCATTATCATATCATTAAGACAAGAATTATATAAAGGGTTACAAGAATCAAGGAGAGCTTAAGGAAGATATTATCAAGAAGCTTCAACTTGTTTATATGGTTTTTCCTTCAATTCAAGGTATGATGATAAACTAGTGTATAAGAATGAATTCATGTTATAAGGTTATATTAAATAAAGCTTATGAAAACCTAGTTTTGATTATGATGAATCATGATGTAATTAGAATTAGAAGTATTATTTTTATGATATAAATATGTTAGGAATCATGTACCTAAGTTATGGTTAATGATATTGAAAGATTCATGATGCTAGTTGTTGTTGATGATGAAGTATGTCTAGTTAAAGAGTGTTTGAAACAAGCTTATTAAGTGCTTAATTTAGCAAGATAGTTTATGGTCCTGATGAAATATGATCTTAATATGTCAAATAAGATGTAAAATAAGTTTGGTGTATAATAGAATAGCTTATCATGAGTTTTGGGTCATTTTAGTGATATTTAAATTTGGGACAACAAGGTTTTTCAGAAAATGCGCAGACTTGAAAGGGCTGCTGAGAATAAACCGTTCGTCGGATTAAGATGAAATCTTAATAAAAGTTGTAGCCCTCTGAGTCTAATTTAATTGTTATTCTTTAAGTTTTTGCTCATTTGAAAGTTAAATTGGTGTAAAGTGCGAAATACAGCAGCAACCTAGGAAATTCTGCACTTAAAGTGTTTTGAAAAAGTGTGTTTAATGATGAAATAGCACCTTAGGTGATCATGTTTAAGTTGTTTGGACCCAATACATGTTAGATGAATTTGTTAGCAAGTTCTAAAAGCATTAGAATGGTTATTATGTGGTTAGGTGCTCGTGGGAAGCTTGTCGATCACTAAACAAGATTTAAAGGTGAGTAATGGTTCATTAGATTCATGTTACTAGATTGAACATGTCGATGGAACTTGTGCAAGGTTTCGGAGATAGCCGAAACAAACCATGAATAATATGCTCACAAGAAGCATGATTTGACAAGTTTAGAGTGCCCAAGAAACGCCCCAAAAGTCAAGTAGCGTGCCTAAGAAGCGCACGATGTAAAACTCCCATAGTAGCATCCTAAGTGGATGACACGTGCTTTTATAGTAGCATCCTAAGTGGATGACCAAGCATCCTATGTGGATGACCCGTGCTTGAAAAGAACTTACGTCCTAAGTGACGACCCATGTCAGAAAAAACGCAATATAATAAATTTAGAAGTCGTTAGAAGAGTACTGTTGGCTAGGGGTTTCTCATCATAGCAGGGCGACTACATCGTCTTGTCAGAATGCACGTGCTCATATATCATCATGATTAAGAATTCAGAAATAGTCTCAGACTCATGTACAAGTAGTTAGACGACTATAAGTCGTACCATTTATAGAATTTGAAATACGTTTATGTTCATAATCTCAAGTGTCAATTCAGATATAGCTCTAGATTATACACCCTTGCAGAAGCTTAAATATAATATAGGTCATGTTTGAGATTCAGATTTAGATATAGACTCAGGCCCATTTACTCACTAAGTCATCAGGACTTACCATTCTCAGTTTCCATGTTTTGCAGGTTAAGTCTTAAGGATGTCGGGGCTTGTAGATTAAGAAGACGAGTTAGGAGATCGACAATGCTCGTGCATATAGGTGACGAGCATCTCAACCATACTTTGTTATTCAGCTTGTAAACGCCCCAAAACTTTATGATTAAGTGTCGGAATCATATAAGTCATGTTTTGATATTAATGTGTTATTTGAAAATGGGTCAAAATAGAGGTGTTTGGGTTAACGCCCTCACTTATAGTTTTATGCTTCCGCATACCAAATTTAAGTACCACGTTTATGTATTTTATAATTAATGTGTTTAATTCATATTTTTAGTTTAGTAGTTTTCAGGAGTACAGATCGATACGGCGTATAGGACAGAACTTATACAACGTATCCAATGTTTAAATAATAATAATAAAAACTAGAGTCGGGTGTAACAGATGTGTTCCAGTTGATGCATTGGGAGAATGGGAGGGTATTGATCGAGGAAAGTGATGAGTGAAGGGTTGGAGTGAACTCGAGATCACGAGATTGCACACTTTACGTATGAGAATTAAAGATTGATAATTAATATAAAATGTTATGTTAATTATTTAATAAACAAAGTCAAATACTAGCAAATGTGAGGTTGTTCATTCTTCATTTTGATTTACACGTTGTTTTTTTTCTTTTCTTTTTTTGTTTTTTTTAAACGAAAATTTTAGCTAAGTGGACTAAAAAGTTAGCATCTTTTATGGAAAACAAGTTGATAAATGGTTAAAGTTTTGTTAATTTCCATAAAGATAAAGATATATTTTTAATTGTGCAAGTACGTCATTTTAGTGCAAGGTTTATCAATTCGATCGTTGATTCGAAAAAAACATTAAACGTTATCACTATCCCAAAATATCCAAGCCCCCCTAATAAAAATTCCTGGCTCCGCCCTTGCTCATTCGCATTTAGATAATTGTCTCAACTTTACTTTCAACCAATCAAAATACTTAAAAAAATACTAGACGAGTACCCGCGCCTAGTTTTCTGCAAAATTCCGACGACCCATAAGTTTCTTTCAACAAACTGTATTTGTAGCGTCAGATAATCATTTTCGAATAACTATAATTCTGATACGTGGTTGTATAGCAGCAAAAATATACAGTTTTCAAGAAAATTATGTGAAGTCGATCTAAGTGTGGGAGTATATTTCTAATAGGATTGTTTTAACTTTTAAGTTATTAAGATTTTAATAATAATAGATTCAAGCATTACAAAAAAACAACGGTATTATGTAGTTGGCAATATTATATTATAGTTTAGATGTATAGCCAACGTGTTTGTGACCGTTTTTACTTGTTTTGTTAGTAATTTAGGCAGTAATAACAATTTTTTTTTACACGCGTAGCGTTTATTATTTGGTGCGTGGCTTTTAAACTTGTAATCTTACAAATTTTATATCATCATAATAAGATTATCTTGTACTATCAATTTGCATAGATATTTAAATAGCATTGTTCAAAGCTATTTGTTTGGGGTACAAATAATTATCGCTAAAGATAACAATACTATTTAATTTTTGTGATTCTAATAAACTTACATAACATCATTGATATACCAGACAAAGGGCTATACAATATATATTAACTTTTAAAAGCCGATTCATATATGATAGTCTCTTAAGTGGTGCAAGACCAACATTTTTCAAAATAACATTATACAAATGACAACGTACATGTGTCAGAGCAAAATAAACAACAAAAAACTACAATTACTTGGCCTATCATTTTTCCAAATTTGTCACGGGTTACACAACTACTTCATCATTTCTCATATAATTTTGTCAAATTTGAAACCTGTTTCGACCCAGGTGGTTCAACCGATTGAACCGTTCCGGTCAAAAAAAGAAGTCGATTTAAACCGAGTGAACCCGACCGGTTGGGTCGAAAACAAGTCAAATTAAATCGGGTCAACCAGCCGGGTTTGAAGCGTCTTGGGTTAACCCGGTTTTCGATGTATATTAATAATAGTTTCCTTTTGGAATATATGTCTTCAACATTTTCACTTTTAGTTTCAACTTTTTACTTTTTACTTTTTTGTTTTTCCTTTACATATAGTATATAGCAGGGTACTCGCGCATTTTGGCGGCAGGTACCCTGTGACGATTAACCGCATAAATAGATCTCGATGAGACCTAATTCACGAGTTTGTATTGGTTTTAATGGGTCATCTCTAGTTCGTTTTCGGATGACTTTAATTGGTTAGCCGAACCGGTGGCGACACTGGTTCCCAGTTGAACACGTTGGTCCGGTCTGGTCCGGTTTTCAAAACTATATGTAACATCAACTTGTTAGCTTGTATGAAGTTTTGTGTGTTTTATTATTTTTTATAATGTGTATAATAACATGTATTTTTCATGTTAGGGTGTTTTAAAAATATTATTAATTAGTGTCTTTAATTATTTTATATCTTGGATTATATTGTAGCTTCTTTAAATTATACGTTATGAAAATTTTATTGTACTTTTTAGTAAAGGGTGTTTTAATTGGTTATTTTTAATTTGATAGATTTTCTTTTAATTGGTTATACAATGTGAATAAATTATTGTACTTTTAAGTAATGAGGTGTTTTAATAAGAGTATTAATTACACTATGCATTTCTCTCTTATTTGACCAATTTCAACAATTCAACTTTTCAACTTTTCACCTTTGACCGTTTTTCTATTACTAGGTGAGTACCCGCGCCTAGCGGCAGCGGTTTTTAGCGACAGACAATTAACGATATGTGATATTGTGGTAAGTGTTTCATATAACGTTCAAAATAAAACGTGAAAAGATCAAAATGTAATTGCAAACAGTTGTAACATGTGATGTATCAACTCTAGCAAAAATTGTTAACATGTATCAACTCTAGTAAAAATTGTTAACATGTATTAAATAACTCGGATTATATAAAGGCGAACCAAATTACGAAATCATGTTAACTAAGCAATATTTCGAACTCCAATAGAGTCTTGTAAGTATTGGCAAAGTGTTTTGGTAATTTTTACAAAATCAATATGGTCAAAGGATTGTTGAGTGGGAGAGAGTCACAAAAGTTATTTTTGTTTTGTGTGCGTGTTGTGGCTTTCAAGAAAAGGGTTGCTTTGGAATAAAACCGAGTTGCCATAGATGTAGTAGAGAAGTCAACCTTGTATAGTTAACATTCAATTCATTCCTCGAATTCTTTGCCATTGCATTAAAAGTGCCAGCATTCTTTTTCTGCATTTACAGTTGCACTTCTTGATTTACCGAATATAAGGTTTTCAACACTTCACATATTTATCTCATCTTTGAACATTTTTAACTTTTAACATTTCACATTTGACTATTTTTATTTTATAGGTAGTATAGATATAGATATAGATATAGATATGCAACCATATAAGTAGTAGAGATGGAGATTATCACTAAAAAGACATGATCAAACTTATTATAGGCAGTAGCGATAGAGATCATCACTAAAAAGATATGATCAAAGTTATTATAGAAACTATCAGGATGCTATTTAATTACTAATTCTTTCACTAATATATCGGTTTTAATATTTTTAAAATATTCACTTATACAAAATTTTGCCTTTATTTAAGAAATAATTTATAAACATTTAAGCCCTTTCTTGTTTAATGTTTTAAATCACAGTAAGCTATGGATGTATAATTGTATATTCAATACGTAGTTATCTTACGTTTTTACGGAAATGAAGGTTAGTTCATAAAACTTATTATCTAGGTCGTTAATGTTCCTTGTTAGTTTTTTGTTTAAACGAAGATTGATGGTATCCTCTCTAGCTAAACGTGTTTCTTCCAGTGCAAGTTATATGTATTCCCTTTACATCTGGTGGCAAATGCATCTTTGCGTTTCTTTGATACCAAGAGTTTCCATCAAGATCTCTCTTAGGACCAATGCAACGTAAAGCATTATGGTCCCCAACGAACGGAAGTCCGTGATATTTTCAACAGTGACTTAATTTATTTACATGTTGAAGTTAGACCGTAGAGTGTACAACGTTTGGACAATGTTCTTTTGGTTTCGTGAACATATTCTATGTTCAACTGGTTTTAGATAAGGTTTATTCACATGTTGAAGTTATTATATTCGTTGACATAATCTATGAGTATAACTTCGTTATTTATAAATTTGAACAAAAGAACATAAATTCGTGAACATAGAATATGAGTTTAACTTCGTAAGTGTAACCATTTGAACATAGATTTATTTACATGTTGAAGTTAGGCTCAGTTTGAAGGTTGTTACAACAACAAAGTTAGAATTGTTTTAAGAACGTATCTGCTACAATTGCATGGAACAAGTGGTGTGCAGAGAACATAAGTATCAATATGCTTCATGAATATTCTTAAGTTTTATTCTTCACCACTTTCACTTTCATCAATCAAACTATAATATCAACTACCAAAACTCGATTTTCAACCGTTGGCATTGGAATCTCTTCATCATCATCACTTGAGATGAAAATAACCTCATACCAGTTTCAGTTTATCAAGTTCAAGTTGAAAACAGAATGGGATTTGGAGCAGGATTGGGAGAGGGATGAAGTTGTATACCAACAAGCAAAAGCATTGCATAAATAGATGTTATATGAATGGTCATAAATTAAAGCAATGAGACAACAAATTTATGAAGATAAATAAGAGATTACAATGAACTAACCTCAAGAACATCATTAATATTTTTTTGGTTATTCATTTCCATTTACTTCTACTATGAACTACCAGAATTACAACAAGTTATAAAATGAAAATAAGAATTATGGTGTTTATATAGTAAAAAATAGGATAATGTTTTGGAAAGTATTAAATATAAACCTTCTTATACACAATTTGCAGATACATTGGTAGCTCCTACTAAGGGCATCTACTATGATGGACCTTTTAAAAGATTTATAAAATTGCCACCTCTTACATTGTCATTAATTTTTAAACCTTTTCATATTATGAACCTATTCCCACTATGGTTAAAGCTTTAAGATTTATAAATTGTTCCAACATAAATTAATGCTTTTAAAATAAAAAATGATGATAAACCTTATTGGACCTCTCCAAAATTCTAGACCTTTTCATGCCACCTAGACATGAAATAGTTCCTCACTATGGTACACAAAATCTTAGACCTCTTCATAAGTTTTTAGACCTATTTTTAAAATACCATAGTGGATGCTCTAATGTTTGAATTCAAGTTTTCTCAAAGTCAGTTTCAAGTTTTAAATTGAATTAGTGTCTTTCATAGTCTTTACTACATGTTGCCTAGTTTCAAGTTTTAAATTGAATTATTGTCAAACAATATGTTGCTATGTTTCCATAAATATTTTTTTTAAAGTTTCAACATTTCACTTTTGATGACTAAGCTTGAATTTTCACATTGACCATTGTTGAAAAATTCAACTTTCAATTTTGACTTTTTTTTCATTTTATATAGTAAAGATAAAGATATATAAAGATGAAATCTTATTGGTTGAAGAGTACTAGAAAGAACTAGTCGTTAAAAATAAAAAGCAGTAGTAAACTTATTTAGCTTTTAGAGCATCTTATTTAGCTTTTAGAGCATCTTCGTTCAATGCTTTTTTATATGAGTGTTTATAGTAATAAAAAAATGTACCACTCACGTAATTTACACCTATTTTTTTATGAAATAAAAAAATATTAATAAAAGTTATTTATTGATCTTTATAAGTTTATGTAAGAGTAGTTTGCTAAATTTGTAAATGTTGAGGCTATAAAACTTCGACATGTCAATGTTAAAAATTTCTAGCTCTAACATCTAAATCCAAATGTGCATCCTTGTTTTCACACGTAAAATTTTGAGCAAATGACATGACATTAATGTTTTATTTCAAATTCTAACCGTTGTTGTTGATTCTAGGAACTTTTAACATAGCTCTTGTTTAAAGAAATTAGGAAATGTGTAATGTCAGTATCCTAACTTTTAGAACTCGATCATCGGAATGTTTGGTAACAAGAAACTCGCTACCCAACAAATTATTCTGCAAGTAAACTTTTTTAGTAAGAAACTAAGTTTCTAAAATCATTAGGAATGTTCCCAGTTAGTTTATTGGGGTGTAATGACAGTTCCCTTAGCTGAGTTAAGTTTCCAATGTAACGCCGGTCCATACACAAAGTGAGTGATGTGTTCCAGCTGATGCGTTGGAAGAGTGGAAGGGTAGTGAGGATAGAGTTATGGCTTTACGACTTTATCCCAAATGGATTGTTTGAGTAAAATCTAATGCAGTATATAAGTAACACCATGGAAATGTTAAAATAAGTAGAGTTTCTATCCTTGTTCTAAACGATTTGCTAAATCTTGAGAAAACCTTGAGAAAAATGCTAAATCTTCCTAATTTGCATTCCTACATATCTTCTTAACTCCGTGATCAAGAAAAAGTGGTAAAATCTATGAAATGAAAACAAGGGAGATGCAAGATGAATTTCACTTGTTATGATTACAAGAGGTAGGAAGAAATTTGGGAAGATCCACTAGATATGTATAGCCTTTCTCACTTGTTAAATAGAGCCAACCATATAACACCACACATGTTGGATCAACACTTGAGGCCCAATGAGATATTCTATGTCAAAGCCTTGTGCTTAGCTTACTTGTTGGCGTATGAAGTGCAAGTCCGAAAATGGAAGAGAGTAGGTTCGTAATAGGTGAGGTTCACAATGATTTTATAATAGGTATGAGTTTATAATGGGTGTGGAAAGAGGGATCCGCAATGGGGAAAAAGGGTTCTTAGGAGAAAAGAGGTGGTTCTTTGGAGAAGAGAGGTTATTAGTTTATTTATAGATATCATATAGAAGTATATCACTATATGACTATAACCTCACGATATTTGAAGAAAAAAAAGATACCGAGAACAACTTACTTTTAAAATTGAGGGTGTTTTTTGTTAGTTCACATTTGACCGATATCATTGTTTAATGTTTAATGCAGATATTTGTGTCATTTGAAACAGAAGTATAAAGAAGCAAATGTTAGCATTAAATATTAAAGAATGATATCGTCTCACACATGAATAAATAAACAAATATTAAAGCGGTTTTATAAGTGAAAACAAGAAGGTGATAAATGTAATTGTGTATAATACATCGAATGTTGTTAGTTCTTGGCATTTTCGAAGACATATATTGCAGTTATTTTTTATTCTAGTTATGTTATTCGTTTTACTATTTTTTTAAAAGTAATTCTTATCTAGATTAATGAATAAAAAGACATAGTAAATAGGATTGACTTTTTTTTTCCCTAATAAAACACATTCACAGCTAAAAGCACACAAATGATCATTACAATATTACCAACACCCCAACATTACGCATACGACCTTAAGTAAAGTGTTGCATTAACCAAAATGCAACGTTTTAAAGGCATTATATGTTAGTTTAATGTTTTAAAGACTTCTTTATATTGTTTTAAACGTTAATATGTATTTTAGATTACTTAGGATGAAACGCATATGTATTTAGATTGGTTATTTGGCAGCTTGAAATAATGTGAAATGGGGCAAAATGGGTCAATATGGTTTCTGTAAACCATTGTGTCCTTTAGTTAATATGTACGCCTTTATTAGGTCTTCTGTGAAACGTTATATCCCTTCATGGTATTGTTTTACATCATATATAAAAGAAGAGGTGTAGACAATTGTATCATTCATACTTCAATTTATAATACAACGTTTACACAATCTTTGGTTGTTATTTTCTGCATTTATAAACAAAAAACCAAACACCCCTTTATACTTGCGAAGAAGAACCAAACAACCATGTCAAATTTCAAACATCATTCAATGGAAACTTGGCCAAGAGGAACTCGTTTCCATCAGTGGCATCAGAGACAAGGTTCAAATCCATAGGAAAGGCCAAGTACAAGTGGCTTGTTACCAAACCAACCAAGAAGGAGGATTTCTTTGGAGACAAAAGAATTACTCAAGAAAAGATTGTTTGAAATTGAAGCACATAATGCTTCAAAGGGATACGAGGCAGTGACAAGGAAGGAAAGGAGAGCGAGGTGTTGTGCCTGTAGAAAGCGTGGACACTATTTCTGGAAGTGCCAAGACAGAAAACTCTCACCCTTTTCGAATGAAAAACAGGAAAAAGAAGAAGAACCAAAGTACCCTGAACAAGTCCATGTTAAGACAACCCACATGATCAAAGGGACGAATTACGCAAACTGGAACCATATTTGGTACATAAGAGACACCTACAACAATCATATGTGTCCCACAAAATCATTGTTCAGGAGAATCAAACCAAGGTTTTCAATGGAAGGGAAGGAAGAAGATGAGAAAGAATTTATTTTCTCATATGGCATATGCGAGGCTTTTGTTGAAAAGAAAATGCTAATTCCATGTGTTTCATATACACCGAAGGCAAGTTTGAACATGATTAGCGCCAAGCAACTTTTGGCACAAGGTTTCGAAGTGACTTATAAAGACGACGCATGCAAAGTCTCTTACATGTTTGATGATGAAGAGATGGGGCACGAAGGAAAGAAGGTTGAAGGAGAGTCAAGTTCGATGGCTAAGGAACACGACAAGTATTTGGAAGATTACTATGAGTCAATCGATCCAAAAGACACTTGCATGAACATTAAAGGATTAGAAGATCTCGAATGGAAGGATGGAATGATCCATGATTATTTGGATGATGAATTCTTAAGCATGAATGGAATTCTCTACGTTATGAAGGTTAACTCATTTAAGAAATTTATTTCATTTTTAATCACGATCGAAGATGACAATAATCTAGTATACAAGAATTGGAACGTTTTGAGCAAACATTTTGAAGAAATGATAAAATGGTTTTACCAAGTTTATCTCGGTCGAACCATGGTGGATCCCTTGCCCCCCGTCATCAAAGGTATAAAAATCGATTTACTCGGTCTTTATAAGATAATAGGTAGTCTAGGAGGCTATCTTGGAGTTACGTTTGGTAACAAATGGGGAGATGTTGCACTAACACACGGTCTAGAACGAGAACAAGATGAGGAACTAAAAGAATGTTACAAGAGAAACATTCATACTTCAATTTATAATACAACGTTTACACAATCTGTTGTTGTTATTTTCTGCATTTATAAACAAAAACCAAACAACCCTTTACTGCTTCTGTAACGAGAAGTACCAAACAACCATGTCAAATTTCAAACATCATTCAATGGAAACTTGGCCAAGAGGAACTCGTTTACATCAATATACAACATTTTAGCTTCATTCTATAGTAGCAAACTCATCTAACTTATACGAGGGTAATAGTTTAATAAAGCCACGGAGATTTGAAAAATGCTAAACAAGAATTAGCAGCATGTGTTTATTGAAGATGTAATGGCGAACCATCTTGCTGACGAGTTTCACCATGATAACTGATTATCGCATCATCTTCAAAACATTAGTCAGCTTATTACTATTGTATAATTAGTTAATACCTAAACATTAAAATAGCGATAAACAAATATTAACATGAATCGTAGCTTGTTGTTATCGACGTTCAACTTACGCTAAATAGTCAATTGATGATAAAGATCCCGAATTCCCAATGATTTTCGGTTTTCACCGAACCTATAGTTTCTTAATGGAAGAAGCTAAAGTCTATTCGTGCAACTCTAATCATACTAAAATGGACACTTTAAAGAGGAGTTATGTTGTGAATGAATAGACCTAGTGATAGACATTGAAAATCACGTTTGGGTAAAAGGGTTATACCCTGAAATAGTTTAAATTATTTATTCAGCATGGCACACCATACTCAATACTATCTAACGAGTCATACATATGAACACTTAGTAAAATACCAACACATGAGCCATCGACCATAGCTCAAAGCAATCGAGTCTCTGCTAGCCTCCAACGGCTCGGCCACCTGGTGTTTAATTCTAGCCGTTAGAGAGCGCGATCATGAATCTTCCACTTCTTCAACATTGAAAATCTCGTTAGAAGAGTCACAGTTCATATATAACATACGACTCATGTAGTGTTTCTATTTTCCTCAAACGGATTTTAATTAGTCATTGCAAAGACTGTTGTGACCGTGCATTTCCTTAAACTAACTTGGATATTTTTCGTAAAATGTACGTTTGAATTTTATGCCTTTTGAAAGAGATGGTCGATAGATACCATGGGATGTATCAGTTGTAATCTTTGGCTTGTTCTTCTTATGACCCGGTATATATGTTACGATTCACGGTTACTTTTGTTAATATTTTCAGAGGATTGTGACCTGTGATTGAGTTTCTTGGAATGTGACGAGAGAACATATAGTGGAGTGAACATAATGATAGTACGTGTATGTCGTGGAGAGTGTGAAAGGGATGAGATGAATGTGAGGAACGGGTGTTTGGGTTGAGTCGTTGGTTGTGATGACAAGGAAGGTGAAATCGAACAACGACATTATGGCCTTGTGGGTGAAATGAGATGTGCATGATAGTAAACAAAAGCTTGGAGAAGGAGAGGAGTTTTGGTTTTCTGACTTTGTCCCACATAGATAGATAAATAAACTCTAATGCAATATATAATTAAGATGATAGGATAAAATATTACAAATAAAATCATTGATTTGCTTATCAATTTAATAAGTTAATTGATGGTTTGTTTGTTTGGGGGTAACAGTGAGAATTTTATCTTTTGTTTTATGAGATGCTTTTTTTTATTTTTTACCCTTGTGGGATATAAATTAAGGTATTTTTATCTATTTTTTTAGGACAAAAGTTAGTAGATACTAGTGCACATTAGGCTTAGCCCATCATAGATTGTTATTTATATTGTATCTTTGACATTATGGAACTAATCGACGATAATTATTCACTCCGATATTTACGTTATATAACAAACTTAGTTGTGACTCGATGGATCGAGGATGAAAGGAGAGTGGAGCAATGATGTTGGTATGGTTTTGTTATCACTTAACTTAGTCGACTGCTGGTACCAATCGACTAAAGTTGATCGTTGGTACGGTTGTGTTCGAGTCGACTAAAGTTATGTTTTTATTACGTTAAAGTTTTGTTTTTCTTTTCTTTTCTAGTTTACTACTCCACCGAGTTTTCGTAATTTCGTCACTCAAACTGCGGGGAGTAGTAGATGATAAATATGAACCAAGCCCATTGTGGGGTTAGGGTTGGAATCTATAAATATCAGTGAATAATAAAGTCACACATACGGGATTCACAATGTCTAACAGGAACAAACTACCTAGTAGAGCAATCTATAACTAAAATTATGAAGTTATTTAACTAGCTTGTTGGTTATCTAGGGATTGGCATCAACTTTTCAATTTCTTGATACACGCAATTTTTTTGGAATAAAACTTAAGCCTAAAATTTTATGGTTTCTTGATCTTGCTTCTTAAATAATGATATTTAGTGTGTTTGATTTTATGCATTTCTAAATGAGCAGAATAAACACTAATCGTCTATGTTGTTTTCATCCCCTTATTGGAATCTTTAGCTTTTTCTTCACATAGTCAAGCCACGTAAGTGACGGTTCATGATTGCTTTTGTAAATATTTTTAGAGGAATGTCAGTGGTGAGTTTGTTGGGATGTAATGAGCTGAAAGTACAAGAAGCTTTAGCTAAGTTTGCTGGATGACGTCACACACGACGCTGTTCCATGTGCAGATTGTGTGTTAGGTGTTCCATTTGATGTGTGGAGAGTGTGGGAATGGGTTGGCTCGGTTGTGACTCGGTGGAGGATAATGTGAAAAGTGAAGTGGTGTGTGTGTATAAAATGAGTTTTGGTTTCGTGACTTTGTTCCACATCTTTGAAAGAACAAACCCTTAAACAATTTATAAGCAAGGATATTATTAATGTGATTAACGTAATTCTATATGAGCATGTTTAAGTGTTTTTAGTATAAACTCTTCATAATTCTCATATCGATTTTCTTGCGATGTAAAATAAGAGGTTTATAAATCAAAACAAATCCTTTTCATTTAACGGTTAACTAAAGTATCTATTTATAAGCTAATTTTTTTAACTAAGTATCTATTTATAAGCTACTACGAAATTTTTGCATGAAAACGACTAAATTTTTGTTCAGAAGTATGCATTTTAATAATTAACGGAGTCTTCAAATCAAATCTATGTAATCTGTTACTAATTATTAAGTAAACAATGTATTTTTTTTTCGACTATCACTTTACATGAATGGAATTCAAATACAATAAAATGGTATATATCGCCACAAAATTACTTATGGAATGTCACAAGATAAAACTTTTCCTCTTTCAAACAATAAGATCTAACTATACTTTATAATGTACAATATTATGAAAAAAAAATGGTTCAAATTGAGTGAGAGGTGTTCAATGGATACGATGAGCGTGTAAGATTGCTGAAATGGATGTGAGCAGCTTGGTTGACATTGTGTGTGATATGTGGTGATTTTGTGACTTTGTCCCACATCGGTGAGTGAGTAAACACTAGAGCAATGTATATTGAGACCAAGGATTGTATCTACCAAAATGACATATCTATCGGTGAATTATAATCTCTTTCACGTGAGCTATGTTTCATTTTTTAAAGGTTTTTATTTTTCTTGTTTTATACAAAATATTTTATGGAAAACACCCCGTGTTTTTTCCCAACTAAATGCACTTACCTTTCCTTTTTATGGTATGCGAGTTGTGAGAGTTTTGCATTTTCCTTTCCACTAGGTGTGTTTGGTTTACTTCTGGGGTATGCGAGTTATGTTTCATTTTTTAAAGGTTTTTATTTTTCTTGTTTTATACAAAATATTTTATGGAAAAACACCCGTGTTTTTCCCAACTAAATGCACTTACCTTTCCTTTTTATGGTATGCGAGTTGTGAGAGTTTTGCATTTTCCTTTCCACTAGGTGAGTTTCGTTTACTTCTGGGGTATGCGAGTTAGAAAACTTTTACATATTAAGTAAGTAACCTGATTTTCTCCTCAGAATCCAACCGAAATAACTATTTTCTTTTTAAACTATCCTTAGCTGTATCTGAAAAGATAAAACACAACTTAAATGGATTATTTAATATTTTTATCATACCCTTACTCACTTTTCTAACAAGTTACAAATATGTAAGTAGTTTTGGTGAGATTGCATGCCGAGTCTTCATATGTGTCTTTGTCGTTTATGTGAAGAACATCCAAGTTCATTTAAACTTAATGATATTAGCGAAAATGTTTCCATATACGACTCATATTATGCGTTGACCCGAACCACTTTAGACCCGACATGATTAGACCCGATCCAAATAAATCCAAACCCGAACGAAATCATGATAAGTTGAGGTTCATGTATGCTCTTTTAAGCCTCGACCCGAATAAAACCGACCTGGTTGGACCCGGATAGAGAAACTTAATTCGGTTCTAAAAAAATATGACTTCAAATATCAAACCCAATGATGTATGCCAAAGAATCCAAGATAATCTCGATTTATGCTGACTTTAACCATCTTAACCTTGTTTTTGAATGCCTTAGATTTAAAAACTTTTAGACTTCTATCCAAGAACTTGATGACTGGCTATTACTATTAGCTTGGACCTTTTGACTACTGAACATATAGACATATAGTATCATAGTAATGAAAACTTCTTGTTTTGTTCACCTTCAACTAACTTATCATAGTAATTGTTGATACAATCTCGAGATCACTTATTCTTTGTAAGAATCACATTTCAATCAAGTTGGTTGAGCTATTTTTAAAGCTTGGAATGATGCAAATTTATGACATGAGACTATGAAAGTATTTTCTTCGCTTGAAAACGTTTCAATGCGCTCAACCTTAGTTGTTTTCATGGCTTAGGAGCGGGTCTAACACGGGAGTTGGGGAGGATATTTACCTCCAAATCCTGTTGGGATTTTAGAATAAGTTAACCATTAACCTTTACGAGCACGCAGCGGATATTGGATCTAGTTAATACAATTATGTTAACACGTAATTAATAAACACATAATTAATACAATA
The DNA here is from genome assembly GCA_910596185.1 of Chrysanthemum makinoi. Taxonomy (NCBI): domain Eukaryota; kingdom Viridiplantae; phylum Streptophyta; class Magnoliopsida; order Asterales; family Asteraceae; genus Chrysanthemum; species Chrysanthemum makinoi. The sequence continues at coordinate 23,028,231 of OU343221.1, forward strand.
TCAATTAATTAAAAGGGAATAAAGAAAAGCTAACCTTGCTTGGTAATTGATCTCTAGTAACGGAACAAGAAACCAATACGAAACAAGTATCTAAAATAGATACCTCGAAGAGTATCACACACAAACCCGATTAACATATACGTTCGATATTGAGGCTAGTCGAGAACGTATTAAAACCAATCAACAATTGACCCACTTGAATATATCACGAACAAAAGAAAATAACATTGCTTTTGTCCTTTCCTCCTTTGCGTCAAACGAAAACTAACCTTTTATTGAGTAGATAGCCTATCGCAGTAAACATAAAGAAAAGGAATATGCATAGATTTCATGCATGGAATATCATGCATACATGTAATGCATGAATATCATCATTAGCATGCATGGTATCTGTTTTCTTTTGACATTCGCAAGTCACTCAGGAAAACAATTCAATCCTTTTCTTCTTATGAGATAGGAACCAAATAAATAATATTCGGTCAGGGATTAGTTTAGGGTATTTAGGATATAATATAATGCGTACAAATTTAAGAAGGATATGTTGGCTTTTATAGGGTCATAAACTAAGTCTTAGTTTGAGCCAATGACTTGGTCAACAAGTCTATAACCCAAGCAAGCCCACACACCCACGCCCAATCATTTGGTGGAATCAAGGCTCAAAGCAATTCCCAAATTCGACCCAATGTCTAACACAAAACTGTCCATGGGTCATACAATGTGATCGGGTCAAGTAGCATGCATATCGGGTAATATAATTTAAGTATTAATATACGTTCGACACGTACACTCGTGTTTATCGTGTGTGCCCCCATAGGCTCACACACTTCTAGTCGTTTTGTCGTGTTTATAACTCCCACAAACCAACAGCTCCCACTTGGGAGTTGGTGTGTCGATATGGCACAAAAACTAACGACGGAACGCCTAGCAACGCCTCACTCGCTTAACTAAAAGTGTCAAAGAGAATAGTTTCGTAAAAGTTTCTCAGTAGCATGGTCATTCAATGTCTTGCTCTAATCATCCTTTGTTATAGATACCGTAAAACCATGGATTATGGATCTCAAATCATTCCATATAGTTTAACCATTTAGAATCTCGTTATAGATTTTAATTCAGATATACCAAATGTAATCAAGAATCATCTTGTATTACCCTTTGAGTCCGCCGCATAGCTTATCGATTAAATCTAGAGAGGTGCCATGGTATCTTTCTGCACATATCAAGTGGAGTAACAAATCCTTTATTGACTACAAGTGTTGTGGATGCTGCTTCACATCACTGCGAAATATAGCTTTTATAACTACCTTGTTCAGATAGTGTTTTATGATATTTACAAAAATGATATCTACACATAACAGAACTTGCTTGTATCTCAAGTCTAAAGATGAAGATAACAAACCATTTTCAATATTTTACTTATGACAAGGATCCAAAAGTAAATGTTTGAAAGTTGGGGAATCCAATATGCATCTCTAGTGAATACATATGAGTTTGGTGGGAACAATCCGAATTCTCGTTAGAATTATAACCAACACTCACATTTGCCTTATCATAACAATATTCCCATATTGTTAACCGACAATGGACATATCTAGAATAATAAAATTATTCAGGGATTAAACATGCAAATATAGGATAACAATTGTTATATGAATGAATAACAAATACCAAGTATCTTTATTGATCATAAAGTAAAAATTGTCTATCAATCCCAATTATCCAAATACTAAAACAGATATGCATGAAACTCATTTAGTAAGTTGAACCCTAATGTTTCCAACATTCTCAACCTTTCTTTTACAAGAAAAACTAAATAGTTATATGAGTAAACTTTCCGAATACTTATTTCAAATATCACATATAGTGAGTGATCTGAAATATAAGATGAGTGTCTTATCTCATATGCTCATACTATTGCAAGAATTATAGTATGGAGATGTTGTCTTACCTTGCATGAGGTAGTAAAAGCCAACAACATACTGACAGTCATTTTTACAGTTTCTAAAAGTGTAAAGTATTCTCATTCATTAATGTGTAATGCAACAATGCTCTATGTTGAGCATAGCTAGTTAGCAGATTTATCATAAAAGATGAAATCCTACTACAACTAGTATTAATAATTCTCTAGCATCATTTGTACTTATACAACACTATGCTTTATAATTCGTAAACTTTTATAAAAACAATAATCTAAACACTCTCAATTAGATATTGTTGTTGTCAGCTCATTTTGTTCTTATACAAAAGCAACGACTAGTCTTATACACAATATAATATATATACATGATAAATCCTTAGTTAAAACAACATAAGGTTTCCATCCATGTAATAAATTACTCCAAGTGAAATATATCATTTAAGACTTGCTCGAATGATATATTGCATTTGTGTCAGACTTAATTTTCCGCATTTGTTTATTCCATATAAACATCTATTCCAAGGTTGTTTGTTTTATTCCCTAAATTCCAAGTGAAATTTCATTCTAAGCTTAAGGATCAATATCGAGCTTAAATAGAATGATATCTTCAACATGTAAATATTAAGGATAAACACAATGCTCCCACTCAATGTCAGATGTACTCAAGAGTTGTCTTAATTTAATCAGAATCATATTGTAATTAAATTCAAAATCTCAGCTCTTAGATGCATGATACAATCCAAAACTTGGATTGCTCAAATTTTGTATACTACATAAAGATAATATAGATTCATAGCCCTTTTGATTACACACCGTCCTTGCAAAAGGTAATCATATAGAAAGAGTTATAAAATCTAATTGTCATATTCAACACACAAATCATATGTATGACAATTAAATATCTTTATATAATTAATGCATGTATTATATAATAAAATTTAATCACAGTCAATTGCTTAAGTATGATTAAAAACTTCTTATTAAATGCCAAACATTAATATGTATACAATTTTGTCCTTGTGAGTTATTCTTCAAAAGAAACTCATTCCAACCTCATAGGTTAACTGTTAGGCGAAATAACAATCAAGCTCAAAACTCGATTTGCCTTTTAAGGACTGCATCTTGTCATTCATAGTTCTAAAATATTTATCAGATTCAAGATGTGATAATACATTTTAGTAGTTAGCTGATTTACAATAATCTTCTAACTTGTATCCCTTATCATTGATATTTAAAAATATCACTCAAGTGATGAGGCATCATTTCGGATTTATGAATGAGAGTAATCATTATACATCGGTCAACATTTTCATGTTTAACCTTAGTATGACATTAATAAGTAGATTTTAGAAGGTTAAGTATTTTGTTCTCAAAAACTTTGAGATATATATATACTCCCACTTAATTTTGTAAGTAGAGACAATTCTCTAAATACTATGTATTTAAGCAACAATAAACTGTTCCTTATGGAGAACCACAAAATACATTTTAAATTCTCATCTCAAGATTTGTTAATAAAATACTTTATAAGACTTAACAAATTCAGAACTTAAATCAAGACATAATGGAATTCCTTCCAACAACTCAAATTAGGGTTTATAGAAAACTCTAATTTAGTATCACTCTTTAACCAAAAGTTCTAGCAATAGTTTTGTGTTTCGTCAAGCTAGGAAGAACACCAAAACTACAATCTTCAAGCTATAAAAATCAAAAATTCAAAATGGTTTTTGATTCAATTAGTTTGAGTGGTAAAACCTCAAATCCCTAATGAATTAGGGTTTACAGTTATGGGTTGTCTTGAATACCTTCTAGGTTTGAACTCTATTGAGTGTATCCATGACACACGCAATTTCTAACCTTGATATGTTTTGGAGGTAGAGCAATTAAAGCTATCAGGAACCAAACAATATGAATAAAGTTTGATCCAACACATTAGACATACCATAATGAAGTGGTATCCTATGAGTTACTAGAATTGTGAAACTATATCAGAATTCTATAGATAACTTAATTCTCTTTGGACCAAATACTTGTCAATTGGGTCGAGCTAAATTGCATATAAAGTATTTACGAACCAAGTACATGTTATAAGGTATATTCATTGAATAATACAAGAACCTTATGTTCACGTGTTCACAAGAAGACAGAACTATTCAAGGATTATATGTTCATGTGTTAACAATAAAACAAAACATTTCAATAATTCATTATCAGTCTTTGAATAATTCAAAGCCTCATGTTTATGTGTTAACGAGAAGACATAACACATTTACTATATATACTTTATGTTATAAGACATTGATTAATACAAGGACTTTATAATTATGTCTTAACATGTAAGCATAATTATACTAACAAAAGTAATCATGAACGCAAACTATTGAGTTCTATAGTAATTTCAAGTTAATTTTATACTTCAGAATTATGATCATTATCATATAACCATAATTATGTTGACTAAAACATGTAGTCAAATGTTGAAGTATCTATACACAATATCATGACATTTGAATGTAGTAGGGCAACAAACATCTAGCGTGTTCAAGTCCTAGTAGAATCATTATTAGAATGTAGTAGGGCAATAAACATCTTACGTGTTTTTATCCTAGTAGAATTCTTGTTTACATGTAATAGGGCAATAAGCATCTAGCGTGTTTAAGTCCTAGTAGATTTATTAGTTTTCTTACCTTGCGGACAAGAGATACCAATAATATTGTTGTTCCTTGCACACACTTTGAGATTTCTCCCACTTGTGTAAGGTACAACATCATATTATGAAAACAAACAACACGTGATTGATTGTTCAAATAATATGATAATGTCATATATATCATAAGGAGTTTAGAACCATAACCTGTGATAAGGAATTGTGGATTATTATTCTATAGAAAACAGTTCAGGAAGTGACAACAGGAAGGCAACGTGTTATCTTATAAAATAAAATGCAATTTTCCTTTAAGCAATGGTTGTTCATATTCGAAAAGTAATGGATTATTTCAAAGCTAGTTTGAAATGATATGAGTGACTATCAAGGAATAAATCCCGTAGCTCCCACTGAAATTGACAACATTATATGAATGATATTTCAGTCATAAAATGCAACCTTCCACTGGATTTGTCAACATTGTAAGTGTTACATTTCCAGCATATAGCAGTTTTATATACTTTCCTATTCTCTTCAATTGCCTACGAGTAGCATGTACTTAGGTATTGAGCAGAGTATATGAAGTTCTACTTATGTAGACAATGGACTAGCCATTCTTTTATTCAATTAACTTGAATCTTTAGCATGCAATTCCTCCTTTATCGTCTACATAGCCCCAAGGGTAATTAGCACTTTCGGAATAATAAGATTCCAAGAAGATTACCTAGCAAATAAGCTAGTAATTCCTTTACTCTTTGCGGTTTAAACTCATACATCGTGACAAGTGCAGGATGTTATTTATTTTGGTAGCTCTAAACACAATGTTTCTAGTTACACAAAATATTCTATCTTTCAATTAACTCTAGACCACGAAAAGGGTAATGAAAGATCATATAAAAGTTTATCAATTTTGGAATCCTATCTTAGTTTTTCAACTAAGGAGAAAAGATAGGTATAAGTCTCACTCTTCTTACTAGGAAAATAGACTAAGTTTGTCTTTCAAAGAAAAACAAATTTGTTTACGAATTATGTTGCAATAACACAATTAATCAGAACATAAAAGGTTCAAATCTAGTATTTTCGATAATTACATTTTTAAAAGAATTAACTACCCAATTAATTACTAATAAGACTAAGATCCAACTTGCAACCCCATTAATTACATTAGTCGTCGAGTGTGTGTAAAAAAATAGGACAAGAGGTAGCGGCGCGTTAATTGCAAAATGCAACTCTTAGATTTATGAGACTATTTAAGGCATTAGTATCAAGTAATAATGTCAAAAGCATGTTTAGTTCTCATCTTATGCCTCGGTCCGAGGTCTGACCAGGTTAACTCGATATAAGTCGACCAAGTATGAACGTGTAAAAATAACCGAGGTCCGACCCGGTGAGAAATAATTACCAAGGGTTGGAAAGGCCCTTAGGTCTGACCAGAGAAGTCAATCCAAGTGCACGTGTCCATAGTTGGGTGGCATAGACTTAATGTTAACAAATAGGTATGCACACATAAATGTGGTAAAAGTCGTGTACAAAGAAGCATGCAAAACAACTTTGTAACACTAATTTTAAAACTTTTGGTAATGACAACGAGTGATCATCATGGTTCACGGTAGCTCCAATCGAACGCATGAGGAGGCAGAGGACCGTAGCGATGAAGCATAACCTTAGACATCCTTTCGGGTGAGACTGTGCTCACTTCTTTAAACCCCTTTCTAGTTTGTTCTAGTGGGTGAGCCGTACATCCCAAGTGTCCATAGCGTCTAGTTTTTAAATTCTTGAAACGTGTTTCATATATTAGGTCACTTTATTTTACAAAACAATTTTCCACGAATCAAATAGCAGGTCACAATGAGCATGGTATTTTGGCGTGTAAATAAAGACCAATATTAATGTTGTGGTTACGATATGTATTATTCCATATTGCATACAATTAGGTGTCAAAGCAAGTAATAATGCAAATATAGGAATCACAAACATACAAGCATAAACATTAATATAAATAACCACATATTGTTCCAAGTCCTCTTGCGAGTCTTCCCCAAACGGAGAGCCATAAGACCGTCACTAGGATGCAATATCTAGATCGCCCCATACATCACTTAGAAAAGCAAATGAGTGGGTCTTGTGGCCGGAAAAACATATAAAGCATGGCAATCCCAATTAACAAGTAATTAAGCAATATATGTATTTAAATCAATATGTAATTCTAATTATCACAATAATTCTAATTAACAATTAATAAATACAAATTAACTTTTAATTCTAATTAGCAAGTAATTATAATTTAACATGTAATTCTTAATTAACAATTTAATTTTAATTATCAAGGTAATTATAATTCACATGTAAATTAAATTCTAATTAACAAATTAATTCTAATTATCATATAATTTTAATTTGGGTGTGACTAGTTATTATTTATTAAAAATTGACAAGTATAGCATGTAATTGTCAAAATTAAAATAAAATAAAATAACTACACTAGGTTTCATGCAGCCCTTTTAAAACATGTTTATTAAATCGAAGCGTGTAACCCATAATCGCAAAAAAACAAGTTGGCTCACGATACCCTTTGTTGGGATTTTAGAATAAGTTAACCATTAACCTCTACGACACTTAGCGGATATTGGATCTAGTTAATACAATTATGTTAACACGTAATTAATAAACACATAATTAATACAATATCAATTAATTAAAAGGGAATAAAGAAAAGCTAACCTTGCTTGGTAATTGATCTCTAGTAACGGAACAAGAAACCAATACGAAACAAGTATCTAAAATAGATACCTCGAAGAGTATCACACACAAACCCGATTAACATATACGTTCGATATTGAGGCTAGTCGAGAACGTATTAAAACCAATCAACAATTGACCCACTTGAATATATCACGAACAAAAGAAAATAACATTGCTTTTGTCCTTTCCTCCTTTGCGTCAAACGAAAACTAACCTTTTATTGAGTAGATAGCCTATCGCAGTAAACATAAAGAAAAGGAATATGCATAGATTTCATGCAAGGAATATCATGCATACATGTAATGCATGAATATCATCATTAGCATGCATGGTATCTGTTTTCTTTTGACATTCGCAAGTCACTCAGGAAAACAATTCAATCCTTTTCTTCTTATGAGATAGGAACCAAATAAATAATATTGATTAGGGGATTAGTTTAGGGTATTTAGGATATAATATAATGCATTACAAATTTAAGAAGGATATGTTGGCTTTTATAGGGTCATAAACTAAGTCTTAGTTTGAGCCAATGACTTGGTCAACAAGTCTATAACCCAAGCAAGCCCACACACTTGCTTAATCGTTTGGTGGAATCAAGGCTCAAAGCAATTCCCAAATTCGACCCAATGTCCAACACAAAATTGTCCATGGGTCATCCAATGTGATCGGGTCAAGTAGCATGTATATCGGGTAATATAATTCAAGTGTCAAATACGTTAAAACACGTATACTCGTGTCTATCGTGTGTGCCCCCATCGGCTCACACACTTCTAGTCGTTTTGTCGTGTTTATAACTCCCACAAACCAACAAATCCCGGCATATAGACGATATGTAAGCTTTCTCGTGTTTTTACATACTCAATATATGATGCCTAGGGGGTGTTGGGTTAATCCCACATAGGTTGAAGCATGGTAATAAGTTGAGGCGAGGAAGTCTGTATATAAACACCAAGCTGCATAAGGAAAACTTGCGGTCCTACGTTATGCAACTTGCAACATTTGCTCGTTGCATAATTTGGCATATGTCGTCAATTGCTAGTTTAAGATTTTGCCTGATTCTTTGTAAATTGCATTTTTTCCCCTCTTTTGTTAACCCCTATGAAGTGGTAAATTGATAGTAAGGTTTGATGACGCCCAAATGAATGTCTCAAATTTTAACTTTTAACTTCTTAAATTCCCAAATCCGAGTTACCATTTAAGTACAAACAAAGCAATATATCATAAAACCTATGTTGGTGGCTTATAAATAAAGAGATTATATTTTGTCTTAGCTTAATAATCTTACGTATTATCTTACTCGATTCTGACATATAGATAAAATAGATGTTAGATGAAGACCGATAACGAGTCGAAAACACATTTTATAATTTTGTGTAGGTAGTGAGATGAGTAGAAATAAAATGTGAGAATAACAAATGCTCTTATAAACTGGGAAAAATATAAATAAGTTACACTCCGATAACGGATAAGGAACAACAATGTAAATAATATGTATATGTTTTCTTAGTTCCTATACAAGAGTCAAAAGCACCTCAAAAATGTTTTCAACATTTCTAATCAGTTTTGCAAGATAAAACCTCAATACCGTAAAGAGTCAATCGATAGGAAGAATAACACCAAAATTCATAATGTGAGCTTCGAGTCGATGTCGAGAGAGCGTCGGCTGGTGAGGTAACAAGTAATGTCGGTCTATGGCTCCTTGTGCACATTAATGTGACTTATGCGAGGGTGAAGTGGAATAATGAAATCGTGGGTGAGACCATGAGAGTTGGGATGTGGTGGTTATGCCTAACTTTATAACTTGAAATTTTGACATAATTTTAAAAAAACTAGCATGACACACCGAATAGCTGTACATACTATAATTCGCTACTAGTATCTCTAGTTGTTCTTCTTTTTTTTCCTTTTTTTTTTTTAATTTTTTTTTGACCTTGTAGGATGAAACTAAAAGGCTTAAACGCCATTTTCTTGATTTTTTTTATTTTTATTTTTTTTTACCTGGTAAATATATAAAGATCAAAAAACGTTCAGGCAACATGACAAAACACCAAGCTCCCTATGATAACACACGCACCATAAGTGCTTCCAACCAAGACAAGAAATCCCTAGTTAGTTAGCCTAGAAGATACATTAAAAACGAAAAATCAACCAAGCATACTCGGACATCACATGCATAAGAAATCTTGGAAGATTCCATGCATGCAACACATTCTCAACTCGCTTTGATTTCTTGAAAGTGAACGTTAGTACCTTAAATCAAACAGTAGCCAAAACACTTTCCACAACGTGCTCCTTTGAACGTTTTCTCCTGTTAAAGATTATATCGTTTCGTTCCTTCCAAATTTATTGATTGAGTGATGAATGTAAATTATCATATCGTAAATGTAAGTAGTATTCGGAGAAATTTAGGCATAACATTTTCAGATTTTTAAATAGACAAATAACTTTATTTTTATCATTACGTAAGCTTTAAAACTGATTCTCGTTCTTAATCAATTTTTATTATGTTTTGGTAACATGGTATGAGTGTGTTGGAATTTACGTATAAAGATAAATTGATAACAACCAATATACTTTATCGTTGTGCATGAATATGTATTGTGCACCTTTGCACATTTCAATTTCGTGAAGTTGCGATAATCTTAAAAACGTTTTTTAATGGTTCTAAGAATTTCTACAAGATACATGTTCAATTCAAGCAAGAGACGTCCCCAATAAGTCAATAACATATAAAGAGTCGATCGATAAGAAGTATAACACCAAACTGCATAATGGTCCAAACTGAACATCAACAAGTGACTCAAAATATGAGTGTACACATTATGTAGCAGCTATATATTTATGACTCATAAGTAGTGATGGGCATTAAAAAATTCATTAGAAGAGCTAAAAATACATATTTACGACTGGTAAGTAGTGTTTCTATTTGCCTTTAATGTAAATCTTTAAACTCACTTGCATATTTCGGAAAATGTATGTTCTACCTTTTTGAAAGACATTTTGACTCGCCATATAGCAAGGGAAGTACCACTAATCATTTATATTTGTTGTTTCATGATGATCACCGTATTTGAAAACTTGGCTTGTTCTTCATATGACTAGGAACATCACGATTCATGGTTTCTTTTGTTAATATATTTAGGGGAATGTGACCAGTGAGTTTGATGGTGTTTGGCGGGATGGTGTTGGAGAGAGTGGCGGTGTATGCAACGTCACATGTGACGCCGATCCATTTGCACAGTGAGTGTGATGTGTTCAAGTGGATTCGGTTGTGGCTCGGTTCATCGTTTTTTGTATTTGTGTAAGTGAGGTTGCGAGGTTGGAGACATGGTCATTAAGCCATTTTCAAAATAAAGTTTGAAGAAGGCTTGAAAGTGGAATGAGTTGTATAATTGTCCCACATTGATGAATATGTAAACTTTGGAGCAATATATGAATAGGATTATGAGGCTATAATTAACTAGGGTTTTAGATGCATGTATTTAATTTCATTAATACTTGCATTTCATACTCTTTTTTTTTAAGTTTTACCATTAATTAGAAAGGGTCTCCTCAAAATATAATGTTATTAGTTTTACCACTATAATTAGAAAGGGTCTCGTCAAATACATGTATTTACATATAAAATTCCTTAATAGATGCATGTATTTAATTTCATTAATACTTGCATTTCATACTCTTTTTTTTTAAGTTTTACCATTAATTAGAAAGGGTCTCGTCAAAATATAATGTTATTAGTTTTACCACTATAATTAGAAAGGGTCTCGGCAAATACATGTATTTACATATAAAATTCCTTAATACATGTATTTCGTGAATGTTTCTTGGTATTACTTTTAAACATCTATGATATTGTTTTCTATTAATTTAATTCGGATCTAGATTATTCTATAAGAAGACATATATATTTCTATAGAAACTCATTAATTTAATTTCTTTGATATATCTAACTATGGCAAAAGTGCATGATATGAATAAATAACATCTTACTACTTTTTGTCATCCCACATTGGCTTGTGAAGGTAAGCAGCTAGAGGGAATTGATTGTAAATAGGAAGGCAATGATTGTAAAACAAGTAGCTTTACTCAATTTAGGATTTTCATAACTAGGTTGACTTTTAATAACTTCAAATATAAAACAAGCTTTACTCATTCATAGAACCAAGTCATTTGAAACAGGATTGATAATGACACTACATTTTGGTTCGTACTATGTACAAGCAGTTGTGTACTGACTAACTAATGTGGGCTTGCCCCAATTTCGGTGGTCAATTCCAAAAGACTTTCAATAAATATATCTACTACACTAGTTTTAAGAGCGTTAGGTTTGGTGGCTTGCCGTTTGGCATGTTGTTTCCTCAAATCAGCGTTATCTCAGGATTTCATATTTCACATTGACAAACCAAATATCCCTTTTACAGTGGCTCAAGTTGTTTGGATGCTGGTTCGCAAATTTTGAACCCCGCCAATTTTATTATTATTATTTTAAATTTTCACACAAACTAAAATTTTCATTTTAAAAACAAAAGTACACTTTATAGCAAAATTCATCCCAAAATTAATCAATCATTAACCAAATTTTACTTATAAACAATCGGATGAAATGACTACAGTCCATACGTTTCATGTAAGCTTTGGTCCATCACATTAGCAACTTATCCAGCCCAAAATCATAGAAGGAAGTGAACTTTTGATCTTGTCTCACATCGATAAATGAACAAATATTAAAACGGTTTATACTGAAAACATGAACGTGCTACAGTGTAATGTTATGTAAATACCTCGAATGTAGTTGTTAGGCATTTTCGCGTTAGTTACATGACAAAAGTTCAATATAGAACAATAATTATCTAAAGATCAAATTAAAAGATCTTAACCATTCATTTATTTTAAATCTAAATGTTTAAATTAATCCTCATTTTAAAATAATTAATATTGAAGGTCACTTTTGTCATTCAAAACTAAACACATCAGTTAAACACCCGACCCTCCTCATTTACTCATTTCTGTTTACACACACATACCACCAATGGAAAACCACACCATTAACAATCCTCACCTATCCTCCTACAAAGCCAAATGCGTCTGCCACGTCACCAAACCACCACAACCGTCTCATCAGATTACTAACTGATCAACGCGATGATGATGAAGTGTTGTTGAGTGATTTTTTGGATCGGAACGAGGTGATGATTGAGACGGTTTTGATCGGATAGTCTGTTGGAAAATTTAGTGCACTTGTGGGAATAGTTCACACTTTGTAATGGGTTAGGAGGTACGGAGTGTACACCCATAAGGTCCATGAACACCCGACTCTTGTAGTGGTTTGTATTGATAGTGCTTGGTGAAAGTACTGTTGTGGTTACCAATCGGTGCATCGGTGTTTCCATGGGCAGACTTCCACTGGATCGATGTTTCCAATAAGTGGTGTTTCCAAGTGGTGTTTCACTGAAGTAGTGTTTACACTGAAGCGGCAAAGGGTGTTTCCACTGAAATTATGCGCAGGTAATCACTGATAGCACTATGAAAGTAATGAAGCTTGTAAACGCTTTGACCTATTCAAGTGGCAGTTTCAACCGCTTAATGACCACGTTTAATTGGTCATGTAACCACTAACGGCTATAATGGGGATAATTATGAGGCTATTAATGGGCGATTAATACTCATAATTCCATTGAATTAGCCAAGAGTATTATCCTATAAATAGGATATCTTGATTATGCATGAAAGACACATGAAAACACTAAACACTTATAGCGAAAAGGGTTATAGAATTGTGCCTAATTCTCTAACTTCATTTGGTCTTATCCCAAGTAGATATTCGTGATACCCGGGCATTAGGGTCGAATAGTTTACTTTGGAAAGTGATCACACGATTCCAAGTGATATCCGTTAACCACCTAGTGGTATTTGTTATCACACTAATTGTTGTTTCTATTGCTACTGTCATTGATTGTCTTAACCCTGTTCTGGGAGATACACACCAACAATCAAAGTAAACTATTTTGTGATAATCAATGGCACGCTGCAATGAAACATATGGCTTCAAACTTTGCCAAGCTTGATAAGTTTGAAGGGGTGGACTTTAGGAGGTGTGAAGAAGATGCATTTCTTGCTGTCAAGCATGAGTGTGGTTTATGTCTCGACTACTCCAATTCCTCGATGATGGGGATGATGCTACTTAGAGGAACAGTCAGGGAGGAGGAGCAAGTGGAAGAATGATGACTACATATGCAGAGGTCTTATTCTGAATGGTATGTCTGATTCTTTGTTTGATATTTATCAGAACTTTGAATCTTCCAAAGAACTGTGGGATTCCTTGGATGCCAAATATATGGCTGAGGATGCATCAAGTAAGAAGTTCCTTGTTAGTAATTTCACAAATTACAAAATGACTGATTCAAGACCAGTTATGGAACAATACAATGAACTTCTTGGAATACTTGGAAGGTTTACACAACACAATATGCACATGGATGAGGCTATTTCAGTCTCTTGTGTTATTGATAAACTTCCTCCTTCTTGGAAAGATTTCAAGCATACCTTGAAACATAAGAAAGAGGAGTTAACTCTGGTTGAGTTAGGGCGTCATCTGCGCATTGAGGAATCTCTCAGGGTGCAGGATAATGACAAGCCAAAGAGTAGCAATGCTACTGGACCATCTGTTGTCAATATGGTGGAGCATAACAACTCCACTAGGTACAATGACAACAAAGGCAAACGCAAGTATCATGACAACACAAGGGCAGATCCTAACAAGAAGGCAACACCTACTTGTTGGAAATGTGGCAAGACCGGTCACATTAAAAGGGACTGCAAGGGTGTTAAAGTTGGTGGTAAAGCCAATGGATCGTGCACTAATGGTTCAGTGGAGTGGTGGATCACCAACTCAATGAAAGGTCAGGAATATGTTTAATAAGTCTTTTCGGTTTATTATGTTACATATGTATCTGAATCTTTTATGTGCGGGGATGATGATGTTGCTTGGTGGGTTGACTCAGGTGCAACAGTTCATGTGTGTAAAGATAGAAGCTGGTTCAAGACTTATGAGTCACTGAATGATGGTTCTATTCTTCACATGGGAAATGAGTCAACAAAATTGGTGCATGGTCGTGGTTGTGTAGATCTTAGGTTTAGTTCAGGAAAGATTGTAACTTTGTTTTATGTTATTCATGTTCCGATATAGGGAAGAACTTGGTTTTAAGTAGTGTTTTGAATAATCATGGATATAAACAAGTTATTGAATCTGATAAATTTGTTCTTTCTAAATGTGGTGTTTTTATTGGTTTTGGTTATTTATGTAATCAAATGTTCAGGGCTTAATATTACCACCCATGGTGTTATTTCAAATTTTGTGACCACATATAATCAGACTGATTCTACCCTTTGGCATGCTAGACTTGGTCATGTTCACTATAAAAGGATGCAAGATATGTCTAGGGATGGTTTAATCCCTGCTTTTGACATGGACACTGAAAAGTGTAAAACTTGCATGTTGACCAAGATAACCAAGAAACCCTTTCGGGGTGTTAGTCGAGAGACTAAACTCTTGGAGCGATACACGTGACTGTGTGATTTGCAAGCCACTCCTTCTTTGGGGAATAAAAAGTACTTTGTGACATTTATTGATGATGCTTCTAGATTTTGTTATGTCTATCTGTTACATACCAAGGATGAAGCATTAGATAAATTCAAAGTGTTTAAAAATGAAGTTGAATTACAACTTGAGTCTTTGATCAAAAGATTAAGGACTGATAGGGGAGGTGAGTACATGGATACTCAGTACTTTCATCTGTTGGAATTATCCATGAAACGTGCCCCTTATACTCCTCAAAAAAATGGTATTTCGAAAGGAAAAACAGTGGTGTGAAGGAGATGGTTAACTCCATGTTGTCCTATTCAGGACTGAGTCAAGGGTTCTGGGGTGAAGCTATGTTAACAGCTTGCTATTTATTAAATAGGGTTCCAAACAAAAGGAACAAGGTTACCCCTTATGAACTCTGGACTAAAAGAAAACCAAACCTGAATTATCTCAAGGTTTGGGGTTGTAGGGTGTTGTAAGACTCCTCGATCCAATGATGAAAACTTTGGGTGAAAGAGGCATTGACTGCATCTTTGTTGGATATGCTGAGCATTCCAAGGCTTTTAGGTTCTATGTTATTGAACCTAATGAATATATTTCAATTAACTCCATTATTGAATCAAGGGATGCAGACTTTGATGAGAATAGATTCTCATCAGTCCCTAGACCAAGTCAGAGGATTCCTAATGGAACTCATGACACTGGTGTATCAGAGGTCCCGATGATGAACCATCGTGGTCCTTGATGAGGTTGTGGTGCAACAACTCTAACCTCGTGCTCGGAAGAGCAAAAGGGTAAGGACTCCAAAGTCATTTGGACCTGAGTTTCAACTGTACTTAGTTGAAGGAACAAGGGATGAGGTTTCAGACCAATACTCCTATTGCTTCATTGTTGAGGATGATCCCAAGACATTTGAAGAAGCAATGAAGTCCCGGATATTGCTTTCTGGAAAGAAGCAATAAATGATGAGATGGATTCCATCATGGGCAACAACACTTGGGTGTTGGTTGATCTACCTCCTGTTGCAAACCTCGGGTTGCAAATGGATTTTCAAAAGAAAAATGAAGGTAGAGGGAACTATTGAAAAGTTCAAGGCTAGACTAGTCATTCAGGGCTTTAAACAAAAGTCGGGAATAGACTATTTTGATACTTATGCCCCTGTGGCTCGTGACTCAGTACCATAAGATCTGCTAATTGCTATGGCATCTATTCACAATCTGGTTATTCATCAGATGGATGTGAAACTGCTTTCTTGAATGGTGAATTGGAAGAGGAGGTTTATATGAACCAACCTCGGGCTTCATCATGCCGGCAATGAAAACAAGATGTGTAAACTGATTAAGTCTCTTTATGGACTTAAGCAAGCACCTAAGCAATGGCATCAAAAATTTGATGAAGTGGTTTTGTCTAGTGGTTATGTTCTTAACCAAGTTGACAAATGTGTGTATAGCAAATTTGATGAACTTAAAGGAGTCATCATTCGTCTATATGTTGATGACATGCTGATCTTTGGCACTGACCAAAATCAGGTTGACTTGACAAAGGAATTTTTGTCATCAAGGTTCTCCATGAAGGACATGGGGAGGCTGATGTTATCCTTGGTATAAGGATTAAACATGAAAGGTACTGAGGAAATTCAATTACTTTGATTGTACTCCAGTGAGTACACCTATGGATACTTGTGAGAAGCGGATGCCTAATCATGGCAAGGCTGTATCTCAACTTGAGTATTCTAGGGTAATTGGTTGCCTGATGTATGCCATGACTTGTACAAGACCTCGATATTGGTTTTGCAAAGGGGAAAATTGAGCGGTATACTAGTAATCCTAGTGCTCATCAGCGCAAGCGTTAAAAAGGCTTGAAGTATTTGAAGAGAACTATGGATTATAGTCTCATATATCTGGTTACCCATCGTGTTGGAAGGATACACCGATGCAAGTTGGATCAAGAACACTGAAGACAATTCGCCTACCGATGGTCGGGTATTCCTACTTGGTAGAGGTGCAATTTCTTGGGCATCCAAGAAACAAACTTGCATCACCAGTTCAACAATGGAATCTAAATTTGTGGCTTTAGCAGCTGCTGGTAAAGAAGTTGAATGGTTGAAAAACTTGCTCCTTGAGATTCCATTGTGGCCTAAACCTATAGCACCTATTTCTATCCGGTGTGATAGTGCAACTACATTGGCTAAGGCTTATAGCCAAATGTACAATGGTAAGTCTAGACACTTAGGTGTCAGACATATCATGATTCGTGAGCTTATCATGAATGGGGTGGTATCTATAGAGTTTGTGAGATCTCAACAGTACTTAGCTGATCACTTGACGAAGGGTCTGGCTAGAGACTTGGTTATAAAGTCCGCTAAAGGGATGGGTTTAAGTCCAACTTAGTCATTGAATGCTAGGACACCCAACTCCCTCCTAAGGAAACTTGGGAGCTGAGTTCAATGTGGAAAGTGAACATTGTGGACTGGAGCACATGTTTATATTACATCCCAAGGTTGTGCTCAGAACCTGCAGAAAGGAGGATGAAGTCTTTACTTCTTAATGGTTAATTTTCTTTGAAAAAGTGCTTGGCGAGCATGATTAAAGAGGAACCACCTATGTAAATGTTGAAGTTTTGCCGAAGCTTTGGACTTTTAGCTTTTACAACATTTATGAATTTGGATATGGACACATGGCTTGTATAGTGTCGAGTGATAAGTGTTTGAAAAATTGTGTGTATTTTATCTTCAGGTATTCAAATGGGTTGAAGGGTTCAATTCTTAGAACACCCCGATTCTCGAATATTTGAAACGTGTAATTTACTAAGATGGAAATTCAATCCTCGGGACATTTTCATTTATGCACATGTTTTGCTTGATGTTTAATTTTCATGCAAAGGAAGTGAACTAAATTTGGGGAGGATTGTTGGAAAATTTAGTGCACTTGTGGGAATAGTTCACACCTTGTAATGGGTTAGGAGGTACAGAGTGTACACCCATAAGGTCGATGAACACCACGACTCTTGTAGTGGTTTGTATTGGTAGTACTTGGTGAAAGTACTGTTGTAGTTACCACTGATTATCGCATCGGTTTCCACTAAGCAAGACTTCCATTGATCGGTGTTTCCATAAGTGGTGTTTCCAACGTGGTGTTTCACTGAAATAGTGTTTACATGAGTAGTGGTGTTTCCAATCGGCAGTGTAACCACCGATAGCACTATGAAAGTACTTGATGAAAGTAATCGCTTGTAACGGCTTTGACCTATTCAAGTGGCAGTTTCAACCGCTTAATGACCACGTTTAATTGGTCATGTAACCACTAACGGCTATAATGGGGATAATTATGAGGCTATTAATGGGCCGATTAATACTCATAATTCCATTGAATTAGCCAAGAGTATTATCCTATAAATAGGATATCTGATTATGCATGAATGACACAAAATAAAAAGCACTAAACACTTATAAGCGAAAGGGTTATAGAATTGTGCCTAATTCTCTAACTGCATTTGGTCTTATCCCAAGTAGATATTCGTGATACCCAGGCATTAGGGTCGAATAGTTTACTTTGGAAAGTGATCACACGATTCCAAGTGATATCCGGTAACTACCTAGTGGTATTTGTTACTGCTGACTAATTGTTGTTTCTGCTGAACAGTTATTGATTATCTTTACCCTACTGCTGGGAAATAACCGCCAACATAGTCAGGAGAGGTGATACGGATTATGATCGGAATGAATTGATTACACGCGCTTTGAAACTAGGCACGTGTTTGCTTGAAGCTGGTAATCGATCCGCAAGGAGATGCGATTGTTCCGGCGGAGGAGCGAGGAAGGAAGTGATCACATCATTTTCCGGCCAGATCCACGTCACTTTATACAATAACCACACATCTTTATTAATTCATCTCTCATCTGTGGATCAAAGTTTTAAGTCACCTGCTGCCTGGTATGTGTTTGGGGTTTTGTTTCTCTGTTTACTTCTTCATCTCATAACTTTGCCAGCTTCCTTTTTTCCTTCTTTCGATTTCTTCTCATCAGTTTCTATGGAGTTCTATGTGTTTTTGTTCTGGAAAGACGTGTACGTCTTTTGGTGGCCATGTATCGGTTTTTAGGGTGATTCGTGTACGTTTGTGTGTGTAAATGTTTGTTTTGCGTATGGTCGATTTTAGGTGTTCTTTTCTAATAATCGTTCCGAAAGGAAAAAAGATATTTGCTTATGGTTCCGAGGATGTTAACCTGAATAAATTGGTTTTGATATAAAAAAATTGAAGTCATAAGGCCTTCATTGTGAAAGGCTATGCATCAATATGTTAACACCAAAAGTCAAATGGACCCGTCCATATAAGTTGATCTTAAAATTTTGCGCTAAAAATTAACTTAACTTGCTAATTTATGTTTTGTTAAATATAACATTTTTAAGCTTGAAATTTATTAGCTTTAGCTATATTTTTAGGCCTTTCATGAATTTGGTTCTAGTTTTCTTTAACTTAAATAAACAAAAAGATGGTAGCTTATCTTTGTAAGACTTTCAACTTTTTTTTAATGTGATCCACCAAAGAATCACATGAGATTTTGTGCAAATCACATGTGATTTACTTAAAATCTCGTGGGATTTTTTTACGAATCCCGTGAGATTTTTCTGGACGAAAATTTTGAACAAAAATTTTTGCCTTTTTACGAATCCCGTGGGATTTTTCTTGACGGAAATTTTGAAAAAAAAAGTTCGTCTTTTTACGAATCCCGTGGGATTTTTCTGGACGAAAATTTTGAAAAAAAAAAGTTAGTTTTTTTACGAATCCTGTGGGATTTTTCTAAAGGGAAATTTTGAAAAAAAAAGTTCGTCGAAAGTATATAAAAGAGCATATCAATAGAAATATCAATAGAAAGATGATTTTTTCTCGTCGCGATGGTGTATTTTTTTATAACTTGAAGATTTACCGTTTGCAAGATATGTTGTTTTTAAAAAAAAGGTAGAAGTGGGTTTTTATAGAATCACATTTCTACCATTTCTTTGTTAATTTTTGCTTTCATCTCATACGTTGGATGAAAAGAACATGAATGGTTGAGATCTTATGATTTGTTCTTTAGATTAGATGTGTTTTGTGTTGATCTCACCCTATTATCTTAAATACATATAATAGATTTTATTTTATTTTATTTATTATTTATTTATTTTTTTTAGTGAAAAGTGAAAATCTATATCAGAAATGTTTTAAAATCAGGATTACTTTATGGTATGAACTTTGGGTCAATGAGTTAATATAAGAAAGTTAAACAAATACCTTAACAAATCTTCAATCATTTTAATATTGTGCAAAGACTTTCATAACAAGTTTTTCTAGCTGATTTTTAGAGCACAACATTTCTGGCTTAGGTAAAACTTTTAATTTGCTAACGCAAGATCAGTATTGTTTTTTTAAGTCACATTGTTGATTTAGTTTGAGATATATCATGGGGTGGTTTTTACTATTTTAAGGTTGAATGTGATCAATGTCGTTTTTTTATGATATATCATGGATGCGCCTTTGAGTATATATCAATGTCATTTTTTTTTAATTTGAATGTGATCGCTTGCAGTATACATACGTGTTATACCTCGAAATATTTTAAATATAAATGTGGGAAGCCACATTAAAGTGTACGACACCTATGATATAAAACGAACCAAAAACAAAAGCTAACTCTATGGTACACCATACTCAATACTATCTAGAGAATCGTAAATGTAAAAACCTTGCTTGCAGGCAATCGAGTCTCTGCTTGCTAGTCGGCCTCCCGCGCCGTGGCATTCCTTGCCACGGCGTGGCTTGGCCACCTGGTGTTTTTTGTCATTAGAATTAATGCGCATGCTGATCATGAATCTTCCACTTTTTCAACATTGAAATCTCGTAAGAGGAATCACAATTCCTATATATGATACCACTTAGATGTAGTGTTTCTATTTGCCTCGAACGGATTTAGTCATTGCAAAGAGTGCTTGTTCTTCATATGACCCGGTAAATATGTCATGATTCATGGTTTCTCTTGTTAGTATCTTAGTATTTATAAAGACATGTGACCGATGATGGAGTTTGTTGGAATGTAACGAGAGAACATCTAGGTGAGGGTGAAATCAAACAAGGACATTATGGCCTTGTGGGTGAAATGAGGTATTTGTGTGTGTATATGCGAGGGTGTGAGGGTGGAGATATGCATGATAGTAAACAAAAGCTTGAAGAAGGAGAAGAGTTTTGATTTTGTGACCTTATCCCACATAGGCGGATAAACAAACTCTAATACAATATATAATTAAGATGACATGACAAGAACGTACAATTGTATTTTATCTCGCAGATCACTTCTATATGTGAGTTGGTGGTATGTTTGTTTTGTTTACTAACTAGAAGATTTTACTTTTTCCCACAATTGTCTTTCTTTTCCTTTGTGGATGCGATTTGATATTTTTACTTAGTTTTTTACTCGACGCGAGTTAGTAGATATTATTAATGCATACTAGGTTGAGCTATCATTTCAAGCATGACAAGACACGAAGATCAAAAGGTAGAGCCCAATGTTGTTACATGTTTTTCCAGCAAAATCAAACTGATATATCTATATCTTTAGAATTATTCTAAACTTTACTTGGAAAGTGAACATAAAAACAACTTAAATGAATTATATGATACTAGACGAGTAACCATGCATAGCAACGAGATTTTATAGCGGCTGATAGTTGTAGCAATAAAAAAAGTTTATGTATTATAAACGAAAAATAATAAAAGTTTTAGGATTTGGTGATTAAACATAATGTTTTGAAACCCGGTTCGACCTAGCCGGTTGAACCGATTCCGATCAAAAAAACGGTTCAAATAAACCGTTTTTTATATTTTTGAAACCAGGCTAGACCCGAAAATTGGTTTTTATATGGTGTAATCTTTGACTAATTAGTATATATCTTAAATACATTTTAATTTAAAATTATTTCATAAGTTTCCTTAGATAGATACGTGAACTTTTTAAGTTTGACCATTACTTTTTTTCACTTCTCAAGTTTGGCCATTTTTATTTGATAGATAATATAGATTAGGGAATGTCTAACCAATGCCCTAAGGGCATTGGTTAAGATTTGTTTTGTTGTGGTTTTTAATAACTATTCAGGTGGGTCCCCGTCCAAATATGCAATTTTGTGTCAACTAAAAGGACCATTTATGTAATTAAAACCCACAAAAAGACAAATCTTAACCAATGCCCTAAGGGCATTGGTTAGACATTCCCTATAGATTATCATCACACCATCAACCACTTATCTAACAATAAGTTCAAGAATTGAAATTGTCTATGTAGTTTTGGCGAGATTACATGCATAGTCTTCGAAAGCACCTTTGTCATTTAATTGAAGAACATCAGAGTTCACTTTCGTTTTAATTTAATCGCGACCACTGTTAATCGAAAAATAATTATGACGTCCAAATATAACAACAAAAATAAGTATAAACATATACTAATGTTGGGTCCAATAAATTGACCCAATCACCCTGAACAAGATTTGAAAATAAAATAGCCTAACTCACTGAATAAATAGTGAGTGACTCACTGATAAAGAAATCAGTGAGTGTTGTTTGGTGCTCTTTACTTACTGATACGGTGTCAGTGTGTAAAATATAAGAGCTACAAACAACACCAGTGACACTGAGATTTTGACAAATGTCTCAGTGATCCTGAAGACCTATCTCTACAATACAGACTGGAAAATATTGGGTGGAACTTTCAAGAGAAGAAGTCAAACAAATACAAGACTTTATTAAAAGAAGTGAGAATATTATGACACAAAAGTGAAAGATAAAGATGGATCACATGAGGGACCAATACAAATCTTTGTTTCCTGTGTAATGAAGATGAACCACATGGGGGACCACATGTCACTATCATCACATGTCTTTGTATTCTTTTCCTATATAATGTCTGTAATTGTAATAGATAGGTATGTATCCTAAACACAAAAAAATACTTAGTATTAGTTGATAGGATCATCCTCTCATTGAAACACAAGCATAGCTTGGATCAATGAGAGTTTATTTGTCATTCAATGGGGATAATATACCGAGATTATCCCCGTAAAAAGTTGAGGATGTTATCATGTAGTCTAGATGGTATTGAGTAATCTTGTAATAAATTGTTCTTCATTATTAATGAAGTTGTTCTTTATTTTATCAAGATTTTCTCAATTATTAGGACCAACAAGTGGTATCAGAGCGGGTGGATTTTTCTCTAATCCAGATCCGTTCATGACTGCTGATAACATTCTTGATTGTCAAAAAAATTGGTGTAAACTCCAAAAACTCAAGCTTGTAATAGCAATTTTTGAGGGAGAGAAGACACTGAATATTTGACAAAATGGCAAAAACTACCCAAATAACCCACTGATTGAAATAATCAGTCAAAAAGGTACCCTTACCCACCACTCGTATCTTATCCGCACACATCCCAACACACACACACAAAAAATCCAGATCTAGATCTATTTCACAAAAAATCCCAGATCCGGATTTACAAAGAATGGATCTATCACTATCATCATTGAAATCTTATTCACAAAACAAAAAAATTCACGTCAAAAACCCAGATTTGTTACCTTCATCTTCAAACAAAAAAACTCATCACTCAAAAAACCTTATCATCTAAAATAAAACAAAAACACACACCGTCACATATCTCGATCCAAAAATCCTTATTCAGACTCACAAAAAATTATCACCATCATTCACACTCACAAGTCACAACTCTCGATCGATTTCCCTCACCTCAAAATCGATCTATATCAGATCTTTCACAATCTGGTCTCACATCTCCAACACCAAGAATACCAAAGAATCATAAACCCAGATCGAATAACTTAAATCCCAGCAGCTTTTTTAACTTCGATGAACAAGCCAAAGAATAAAAACCAATAAACCAAACCATCACCATCTATTACACCCTAGCCGGAAACCGTTACTTGTATTCTCCTTGATTCAGTAGCCACGGCTTCAGCGGTAAGAAAAGATAGACGGTTCGGGTCAAAATGATGGAATGTTATTAGGTGAGCAAAGGTAGGCGGCGGAGTGTAAAAGGGTTTGAGTTTGGATTATAAGTAATGGGCTTACATCTGAAGTTGTATTTCAGCGTGTTTTGTAAGTTTGGGAGATGGAGTTGAAATGAAAAATGGGGTGATAGGATTATCAAGGCTTGTTATAATGTTTTTAGGCAAAGCCTGAATAGATTAAAGTGGTGTGAAAACCTGGTTAATCACTGAACTAGAGGGTGGGTATGATGATTGGGGTCGGTTAATAGTTTACTGAGGGTGTGATCAGGTGAAGAGTAAAATGGGTCACTGAAACCCCAACCTGGTCACTGAGTCCTGGTGTTGCAACATCAGGAAAGATTGGAGTCTTGGGCATGAAATTTGTGTCAGGGCGTGTTGAATCATCCGGGTAAACGAGGAGTGCATCAGGGAGTATGATGATTGAGTCAGGATGAATGAAGGTTGAGTATGAAATGGGTTTTCGGGTTAAAACACGAGATGGATGATAGGGGTTTGACAAGTATCAGGCTGCTGACAAACACATCAGGTAGTGGACAATTGATACTGAGTCTTAAACATGGTCACTGAATCCATAAACCGAGGGTCTTTGAAACTTGGCCTCACTAAACACCCAAGTCCCTGAAAGCAAACCCGAGGGAAACTGGATATGGTCATGGAACTGATAAGTGTGGGTGTTTATCAGTGGTTAAACAAACAGACTCCAAACCTGAGGTTTTCGGAGTAAGTTTTTTTCAACATCAGGATGCTAAGGTGTATTTCGGGCTGAGCATGAAAGTTACTGGATTTTCGGGTCAGCTCTTGTTTATGAATCAGGGAGTGTATTTGAATTCAGACTTAGCCTGAACAAGAAACTTGAATGTGAACTCCCTTAGAAGTCGTTGAAAGAGTAGTAACCCGAGACCCTGAACCATGGTCTCACTGAACACCCATGTCCCTGAAACCCGAGCCACTGAGCTCTTGGTGATTGAAACCCGAGTCACTGAAAATTTGTGAAACCAGGCAATGAACCTGGTCTTGAGGAGCACCTGGAAACCGAGTCTCTAAACTCATGGTGACTGAATCGAGTCGCTGGAAAACCATTGTGCATCGTGCAGGTCACTAAATTGCAAAGTGATCACTCTAAACCTGAACCAATGTGACTGAATGTTGTTCATGTCCCTGAAACCCAACTCCCTTTACATGAAGAGTTTTTTTTCTTGAGACTGAGCTAGAAATAAACTCATGAAGTCCCTGAATGTATGACTCTCAAACCCAAGAGTCGAAAATCAGTGTGTGTTTCATATAAGGATGTAATGACAATAGTGTGGGACACTGATGTATCAAATTGAACCAGGTCCTTAATTAGCTGTCATTAAAATTGTATCAGTGAGTGTCAAAACATGTATCAACATGTAATAAGTCAAAAAGGGGAAGAGTGAACACTGATGTATCTAAAATGAACCAGGTCCCTCTTAGCATCAAAGTGAACCCATGGTCACTGAACCCCAGTCACTGAACAACATGAACCCTCAGACTGAACCCTCAGTCTTACACCTTTTACCTATCACCTAAGGCTATTTGTATATTCAAATAGGGGGAGACTATTGGGTCCAATAAATTGACCCAATCACCCTGAACAAGATTTGAAAATAAAATAGCCTAACTCACTGAATAAATAGTGAGTGACTCACTGATAAAGAAATCAGTGAGTGTTGTTTGGTGCTCTTTACTTACCGATACGGTGTCGGGTGTAAAATATAAGAGCTACAAACAACACCGATGACACGAGATTTGACAAATGTCTCATTGATCCGAAGACCTATCTCTACAATACAGACTGAAAAATATTGGGTGAAACTTTCAAGAGAAGAAGTCAAACAAATACAAGACTTTATTAAAAGAAGTGAGAATATTATGACACAAAAGTGAAAGATAAAGATGGATCACATGAGGGACCAATACAAATCTTTGTTTCCTGTGTAATGAAGATGAACCACATGGGGGACCACATGTCACTATCATCACATGTCTTTGTATTCTTTTCCTATATAATGTCTGTAATTGTAATAGATAGGTATGTATCCTAAACACACAAAAAAATACTTAGTATTAGTTGATAGGATCATCCTCTCATTGAAACACAAGCATAGCTTGGATCAATGAGAGTTTATTTGTCATTCAATGGGGATAATATACCGAGATTATCCCCGTAAAAAGTTGAGGATGTTATCATGTAGTCTTGATGGTATTGAGTAATCTTGTAATAAATTGTTCTTCATTATTAATGAAGTTGTTCTTTATTTTATCAAGATTTTCTCAATTATTAGGACCAACAACTAAATAACAAACGCCACAGTAAAACAAAGTATAGTAGAGTATAAACACAAATATTCCAACCATGAATTTGCATAATGTTAATTTTTAATCCACCAAAAGTATCACGATGTGTAAATAAATTTCTAATGTACTAAAATTTGAATTTTAAATAAGAACAAAACTCAGTTTTGTTACAGTTTGATGAACAACTAGAATTTGTCTTTTCGAAGAACAATTGAGAAAAAAGGTTTCCTAGATCAACTGGTTTGGTGCTTTACACCGAACCTTGTCACTTAAGCTTAAAATTCTATGGTTTCTGAATCTTGCTTCTTAACTAACCATATTTAATGTCTTTGATTTATGCAAATGAATGTAATGTTACAGATTTTGGATTCAAAGGGGTATTATGAGACATTTTATGCATTTCTAAATCAATAGAATAAACACTAACAGTGTGTTCTCATGTTGAGTAAAAGGGATGAAGTAAAGTGAAAGCGAGGAAGTTTGTGTTAGTTTTTTTTATGAAGTAAAGTGAGGTAAAGTGAACTAAAGTGGTGATATTTTAGTTATAAAACTTTCACTCCACTTTTGGGGTGAAAGTCACTTTAATTCCTCTATGTTACTTTACTTCCTCTTTCTTTCACTTTCATTCATTTTTTTTTCTTGAGAACGGAGCATAAAGGTGCGTTTAGTTGGAGAAAAAATTCTCTTGTTTTCTATCTCTAGTTTTTTTAAAATTTGGATGGGAAATTTATCTCCACAAAACACTTGAAAATATAAAAAATGCGTTTAGTTGATATTTGTATTTTCTATTTTGAAGAAGGGGAGAGAGGGTTGAGGGTTACAAAGGAAAACAACTAAAATTTGTTTTATAATTTTCCTTGTTAGATTAGGAATAGGGGATTTTATGTTTTGCAAAACATTTTGTTAGAAAATGATAATTTGAACGCGATCTCTATTTTCCTTGTTTTCTACAAAACATTTTGTACAAAACAAGGGTGTTTTCCCTCAACTAAACACACCCTTTCGTCTATGGTGTTTTCACCCCGTTATTGGAATCTTTCGCTTTTTCTTCACATGGTCAGGCCACATATGTGACACGGTTCATGATTGCTTTTGTAAATACTCTTAGAGGAATATCACTAGTGAGTTTATTGGGATGTAATGAGAGTACATGAAGCTTAGCTCAGTTTGTTGGATGATGTCACACGTGATGTTGTTCCATGTGCAGATAGTGTGCTATGTGTTCCATTTGATGCATGGAGAGTTTGGGAGTGGGTGTGTTAGAGTGGATTGGCTCAGTTGTGTCTCGGTGAAGGATGATGAGGAAAGTGAAGTGGTAGTGAGATGAGGTGTTTGTGTGTGTATAGAAGAGGATAAGAAGGGTGGAGATGTGGTGGTTAAGCCACTTCACTAATACAAAAACAGTTTTTTAAAACGATGAAAATAGATTATTTAAAGCGGTATTGAACCGTATTATAATAAAGCGTTTATTGTTTTTATGACGGTTTTGGACCGCTTAAAAAAATTGCATGTATATGATTAAAATATGGGTGGCCTTTTACTACGGTTTTCTACAACCGTTTTAAACTATATAGAATTAAAAAAAAATAAAAAAAAATAAAAAGAATTAAGCAGTTTACTATTCCCCATTATTATAACAATTCATTATTTTTTTCAATTCTTTATTATAAACCTCTTTATATTGCTCATATCGATTTTCTCTCGTCATAAAATCAGAGGTTTACAAATCCAAACAAATCTTTTTCATTTAACGGTTAACTAAATTATCTATATCTCTATTTATAAGCTAATTTTGGCATGAAAACGACTAAATTTTGTTAAGAAGTATGTGATTTATTAGTTAACGGAGTCTTCAAATATAAGCAATCTACTACTAATTATTAAGTAAACAATGTATTATTTTTTTTACGAGTATCACTTTACAGGAATGGAATTTAAATACAAAAAAAGGTATATCTCGCCACAAAATTACTTACATGGAATGTCACAAAATCAAACTTTTCGGTTGTGTTTGTTTCATTAAGATGTTTTAGGTCTGAATCAGACTACCACATCTTACTGGTAAGAGGTGGCTAGAAAGTCTAAATTTGAACAAAATAATGTTGTTTGTTTTTGTATAATTGTCCGAATGATTTTAAATGCTCATTTCTAAAATTTATGTATTAAACTAACGCAATGCGATATTAAGTAACTTATGTAAATATGAAACAAGACTTTTTATCATAAATATAACATAGTTAATTAACACAATTCTTCAATCTCTTATAGAGTAAGAGGCAGTAAGACAAGTCTCCCACCTCTTACTGAGTAAGATGTTATATGTCTAACTGGGTCTGACTCAAAAGAAAAAAAAAACAAGCAAAACGTCTGCCCTTCTCTTCAATCTCTTACTGGTAAGAGTAAGAGGGCTAGTAAGATTTTTTTAAAAAAAACAAACACACCCTTCCTTTTTCAAACAATAAGATCTAACTATAACGTACAATATTATGAAAAAAAAAGAAGAAAAAAGATAAAAAAAAAAAACGTTACATGTGCAAATTGAGTGTGAGGTGTTCATTGGATACGATGAGCGCGTAAGAGTGCTGATATGAATGTGAGCAGCGAGTGCTTTGGTTGCGTTTGTTGGAGGGTGATGATTAGTAGTGATGAACCCTAAAATCACCTCTCTTGTTTGGCGAAGTTTGGCGAAAAAACCAATCCCTCACATAACGATTAATCTCCCTACAATTCTTTAACTTTTAGTTTTTACATCTCTTATTGTGGGTTAGTTAGTTGATTATTGGTTTTAATTATCGTGGGTCGGTGTGTTTCTTTTGTTGATTCGTTTTTGCGTTCCCAAGATTTTAATATTGTTGACGACAAAACTTTTAGATATCTCATTAATTCATTAATATTGTTTTGTTGTTAGTGCATGGTACCTTCATTCAAACTTCTAACTGATTGGTTGATAATTGCTATTGATCTGTCGGTGGTGACATTTAAGTCCAATTTGGGTTTCGTATATTGTTGATCGATTGGCCATTATTATATATATCCTTTATTGATCGACTGCATACTATGGTTGATGGATAGTTTCTGGTGCTTATCGCTATAAACCCTAATCTTTGCGATTAGGGTTTTCTCTTCTTAATTTGGTCTTGCATGCTTGCTGGGGTAATTAGAGGCTGTTATTAAGTGTTTGATTAGTGTGTTACTGGTTGTGAGAGATGCATAAGGGTTTTTTGGCTTCGAAAAGTGTGACTAAGGACACATCTGCTGTTACTAGTTCCGTAGGTAATATTCATGTTGATGAATTGGCTGCTCGTATGATTCGTTTGAAGGAACAAGACAATGGTACGTCCATTGATGGTAATTCAGGTGTGCCCCCATTGCGTAATTCTATTAGAGTTTTGACAAACCCTAGTGTTGAAGATGATTCGCATGCTGTTGGGAATGAGTCTGATGAGTTGGTTCCTGAACAAGTGAAGCCGATTTCACTTGATTCGTTTGCTAATGATCAGTATGGTTCACATGGGGCTGATGGTAATGAGCATCTTAAAGTGTGGCAAGCTTCTTCGACTTCTGTTGAACCAAGTGTTGATGGTAATGTGTTGTTAGCTGCAAGTGTGGATGTGTCATCGAGTGGGGGAAGTGCTAATCAAGAGAAACCTGGTCCATCTAATGATAAACAGCCTATGGACACCTCTAATGTCCCTAAACAAGTTTCTCCTTTGTCGAATTTTGAAGTTGTTATGCTATCACAAGAATTTGGTACACTCGGGAATACGACCAGTCCTACTAGTGATAATGTTGATGCTAATTCTGGTCACAACACTTTTAAGACTAATCCTAATAGTGGAATTGGTGTGAAATCGGTCTCTTATGCGGGTGCTACTTCTAATGATTCTAAGAAACACGTGTCAAAGTTTCGTAGGTTGGAATGTAGCAATCATGGGGTCGTAGTAGTTTTGCTAGGTGCATGATTGAAGTTAAGGCGGATGAGGTGCTTAGGGATAACCTCAATGTGGAGATACCTTTCCTTGATGGGACGGGTTCGACTATTGAAAAGATTCGGGTTGAATATGAGTGGAAACCGCCTCGTTGTGATAAGTGTAAGATTTTTGGTCATACTTTGGTTGATTGTCCTAAGTATGTTCTACCTACTCCTCAACCTACTCCAAATGTTAATGATGGTTTTAAAAGGGCCAATACTAAGAAAAAGAGTAATAGTTGTGGTCAATCTGGTCCAAGTAAGGGAGGTTTAATAAACCTGTTGTGGGGAAGAAGATGCAATAACAACCCAAAGTGCCTCCTACTGCACCCAAGAAAGTGGATGCCAATAAGAAGAAGTCTACTGATGTGGCTAGTACTAGTGGTACGAAGGCCGCTGATGTGGCTAGTACGAGTGGTACGAATATTGCTACATCAAACCGGTTTGATGCCCTTCATTTGGATGATACTGATGACTGTGGTATTCTTACCAATGAGTGACTAAAGATGTAAATTCGGGTATTCCAAAGGAAGATAAGGAGGACGGGTCTTTAGAGACTGGTAATGCATCACAAGTACTGCTTGTGAGTGATTCAATGGGAACAAAGGAAGTTAATTCTACTCTTTTAGTTGAGAAAATTGGGGAGCTTGAAAAGCTACTTATTGATGGGAAAGCTACTCTTGTGGATAATGATGGTCATCTTATTCAGAAGGTTGATTATCCGGGGTCTACTTCTTCTACTAAAAGGTTAACCCATTCTCTAAGGTGGGAGAGATTGTTGTTTCAGACAGTGATGAAGACGAGGTTGTGAATACGTTTGATGAGTCCATGAACCTATTTTGTGGTGGTCATGATCGTGAAGATGATTATGATGACTATAACTATGATTATGATGACTATGCGGATCAGGTCTATGATCTTCCAGGAAATTTGGATGCTTTATATGACACGCATGGTATCAAGTTCCAAGGTCTTGGTAGAAAGTAATTTTGTTTTCATAGGAGTCTAATGGTATCTTTTGAGTAGTGGTTTTTTCTGATTTAGAGAATTGGAAGTATCTTGTTATGTAAGCTTTTCCGCCTATGTAACGGGCTGAGATATGAGATTCACCCATATCCTTTGTACTTAAACGTTTTTTGAAGTAATATATTTATCGGGTCTTTTGACCTTTTACCCAAAAAAGATGATTAGTAGTGACGTTGTGTGTGATATGTGGTGGTGACTTTATCCCACATCGGTGAATGAGTAAACACTAAAGCAATATATAATTGAGACTAAGAATGTATTTTTTAGAATGAAGTTAGCCCTAATCAAATCTCTTCACTTGAGCATAGTTTCATTTTTTAAAACCTTATTTGATGATAATCTAGCGTGTTGAATAAAGAGACATCATTTCGTATGTCATCTTGATATAACTAATTAGTATGTTTTAGTTACCACCATGAAGATATTCACATATTCTTACCATTTGGTTTATTTTATGTTTTCTTAATTACTCGTAAATGATTTGTTGAATACTAGCAGGGTACCCGCGTTGCAGCGGCGGGTACCCTGAAATAAAAATTTTCGATAAATAATGTATTTTAGTTTATTATGTTCTTTTTAACAATAAATTTATGGGTATCAAGAATTTCTTATAGCCCGTGCCCGTAAGGGCTCGAACCAGTTGGCCCGTGTCTGCTCGGGCTCGAGCCCGTTTGGTCCGCGTCGTTTCGGGCTCAAGCCCATTTGGCCCGTTGCCCGTTCGGGCTTGAATATTTGTATAATGTGCATTATTATTTGTAGTAGTGAAATTTAATGCATGAATTGTGTTTAATTTGGTTGTACTTAATGCTTGATAATTTGTATTTCTTATGTAAGGGGTGTTTTAATAACTGTATCAATTGTATTTATTGACCAGTTAGATAATTGACTACATTAAATAGCATTAATTTGGTGTTTTGTTGTACACTATGTTTCTTGTCTTGTACGTCTGAAAATTATGTGAATTAAAGTGTTGTACACTATGTTTCTTTTCTTGTAAGTAGTAGTCATTATAGTCATTAATAATATTGACCACTTTAATAGCATTAATGTTGTAAGTCTGAAAATTACGTCATGCTTATTTTGTTGTACACTATGCTTATTTTGTTGTAAATCTGAAAATTGGTTGCAGTACATTGTGCTTAAATTGTTATTATTTTTGGTGAATGGGTGTTTTTAATAGCATTAATGTTGTTTGATAGAATTTTGGTCTTAAAATGACACCACACTTTATTTTGTTGTACAATATGCTTACTTTGTTGTAATTCTGAAAATTGGGTGCATTAAAGTGTTGTAAACCATGCTTAATTTTTTGTACGTCTTAAATTTAAGAGTGAGGTGCCTTCGTGCATTATATGTAGTATATATAAACATCTTGCCGGACAAATTCCCCAATTATCACTTGTTCGAAATATTAGTCAGTTTGTTAATATTATACAATTAGTTAAATGCAAGACCACCAAAATAGTAATAAAATTGTAAATATGAACTTGATTTTTTTTATCGACGTTAAACTTACGGTAAGTAGTAGATTCATGAAAAAGATAACACCACTCCCCGATCTTCCGTCTTCACCCAACCTATATTGTTGCTTAACCGTTGGATGAAGCTAAAGTCGATTTTGCAACTTTATCATACTAAAATGGTCTCACTTCCATTACGAAGGAACAACGAACACCGATACTTTATTATTTGAGCTCAAATTTATCTCACTAACTCCTAACAACTATAAACAACATAAAAGAACACTAAAACATATTAGTGTACACATTATGTAACAACTACATAGCAGCTCGTCAGTAGTGTTTCTATTTGCTTTGAATGGAATTAGTCATGTTAAACAATGTTTTAACAGTACATATCTTTAAACTCACTTGAATATTTTGTAAAATGTAAGTTTTGCCTTTTGAAAGACATGGTCGACTCGACATATAGCAAAGGATGTACCACTAATCATTTATAGCTGATGTTTTCATGATGATCACCTTATTTAAATATTTGGCTGGTTCTTCATATGATCAGGTACGTCATGATTCATGGTTTATTTTGTTAATATGTTTAGAGAAATGTGACATGTGAGTTTGATGGTGTTCGTCGGGATGGTGTCGGACAAAGCAGCGGTGTTGGTGGCGTCACATGTGACGCCAATCCGTGTGCAGAATGAGTGTGACGTGTTCAAATTGATTCGAATATGTCTCGGTGCAGTGTTGTTTGTATGTGTGTAAGTGAGGCCGTGAGGGTGGAGACGTGGTTGTTAAATTATTTTGAAACAAAAGCTTAAAAAAGGCTTGAAAGTGGAATGAGTTTTGGTTTTGTAACTGTCCCACATCGATGAATATACAAACTTTGAAGCAATATATAAATAAAATTCTGAAGTTATAACTAAAATTAAAAATACTATGCATCTATTTAAAATTCTTTAATAGATGTATTTCATGAATAATTTTTTTTACTATGTGAAATAAACCTAAGCCTATTATTATTACTAGATTTACATTTTTATTTACTTTATATAGTATTACTTTTAAACAATTACGTTTTATTAGATAAGAAAGTATGTATTCTGTAAACAAAAAACTCTTGTTAATTTAATTTCTTTGATATCTAACTTGGCAAAAGTGACAATCGTGTCTAGCTTATAACTCCATGTTTACTTTCTTTGATATCTTACAATGGCAAACGTGAATAAATAAATAGATAAGAGATTGTAACTCTAGAGGATGTTTGAATAAACTTAGGGAGTGCTTTTTTATAGATTACTTGTTGGCCTTATTCTTTCATTCAAAATTTGATAAGCTAACAAGCACATTTCGTAGGCTTATGAGCTAGTAAACTTTATTAACATATAAGCACAACCGGATAAGAACATGGCTAAAAAAGATGAGCTTATGAAATCAAATTTTCATTACGCTCATAAACCCATTAAATAAGTTAACACAAACACCATGTTTGAGCTTAATAGTTAAGCATTTTTCGGTGTATACAGAAACACCTTACGTTTGTTGGTTTCTATCTTCACAAATTAAGCGTCAACGCTAATTTTTGTTCTAAATCAACTTTTATTCGGCCTTTAGTTTATAAATGTAGTTTACAAATGATCATTACAATATATATGATATTTTTTAGCAGTTGGATATTACAATGTGTCAGGAAATATCACCAACTCTAAATTTTATTATAGAAGTTAAAATATTGCACTTGCTAAAACTTAGCAACACTTTCAGAAAGTGTAGCCTATTCCAACAAAAGTGTCGCTTATAACTAAGGCAAGTAGGAAACATTACATAAAGCATCATTCAGTAAAGAAATGTGAACGTGAACCTGATTTGGTGTTATCGACATTAAACATACGTTAAATAGTCAACTGATGAATCAGAAAACAACACTCTCCGATCTTCAGTCTTCACCCAACTTATAGCTGCTTAACCAGTGACCGAGAATCTCTAACATGACCATAACTCTAATGAAGCTAATAAGTAGATCTTGCAAGTCACAACTCTAGTAATACTAAAGTGGAAACTCCAGTTACTAAGCCAGTAATCAATCCTAGTTATTACATTCCATTTGGAAGGAACATCAATACTTGCTAGCTTGAAGTTAATCTCACTTCCTCCTGATTAAGAACTAGAAAAGAACACTACAACTCAATCTTATCTTTTGAAGTAATTTATTTTGAAGAATTCAAGTCAGTTTTGTTTGAATGTGATAGCTTGTATATAAACCTATAGACCTATAGATTTAGTATGAAGATTTGGTCACTGTAAAGAGTGTTGTAGCAGTGCATTTCCTTAAACTCACTTTGGATATTTAGTAAAATATATGTTTAAAATTTTATGCTAATAATTAATATGTGTTGTTTTCATAAGACCAGGTACGCCATGAATTATGGTTGCTTTTGTTAATGTTTTCAAAAGAATGTGACGAGTGAGTTTGTTGGGATTTGTTGAGAGTATGTGAAGCTGAGTGGGCATATATACCTAAGGTGTTTGGCGGGATGTTGCAGAGAGACTCATGGCATGGAATGAAGTAGAGTGTTTGTGTGTATGTGGGTGAGGTTGTGAGGGTGGAAAGTTTGAGGAAGGAAAAGAGTTTTGGCTTTATGACTTTGTACCACATGGATTGATAAACAAACTCAACATCACAATATATCCAAGATTGTGAAGGTATTAAACAAATGAATTTTTCCAACTCCATACTAAACGATTTGCTTGCAAATTTCTTTAGTATGAGAGTGGGATAATTTTCTTTTTCACGGGAAAAGACGCTGGCCTTCAGCTTTTTGTTTGTTATTTATTTTGTTGTCTCAATTTTAATCTTTTGCTTCTTCAATTTATTGAACTTTTTTCCGTTTATGTAATTCTGATTTAGCATATTCGGGTAAATCAAAATAAGAAAATTAAGAAGGATTTTGAGCCATGCATGTCAAACAATGGAGAGAATTTAAAGTGGAAATGCATCTATTTTTGTAATGCATTTAAAATGTTTGGTTTTGGATCTTCTCACTCTTCTTGTTCTAATTTTTCTTGTCATTTGATCATAACTCTATTGGCTAAACTTAAGCTTGATAGTTTATGGCTTTATGCATTTCATATGTACAAATAAACCACTTATACTTTTTCTTAGACGTCTTGGTTCATATTTTCATATGCAAGCTACAACAAATCCCATTATATAATAAGCTGGGGTAGCTAACTTTTTGGCCAAAAATAAAAAAGCTATCAACTGAAATGTGTTGCTTGGTTTCAAAAAAGATAAATGTAATCTAATCTTTTTCTTTTTATGATTTAACAAATAGTATCAGACTACAGGGTATTTATTATTCAACATTCCATTTTTTAATCAACATAGCCATAATATCCAAGTTACCAGCTACAACGTATTCAAAGCATAACTTTTGTGCTTTATATAGAATGTCACTTACATATCTTTGATCAAAAAATAAATCTATCTCATTTCAAAAAATAGATTTAATTTATACGATATCTATATTCCATTATAAACCATTTTTTCCAAAACAATGGAGGCGAAGATGTAAGTGCTAATTATTAATTTACATGATTATACACATTTCACATATATCTATATTACATTTAAAACATTTGGGACATTCCTCAAATGGAAGACTTAAAAAATTAAGATTCAACAATTCCTTATAATGACAAATTTTAATAAGTACATCTATAATAGCATTGTTTGTAACACTTTTTGTAGACATGTTTTTCAAAAAATAATTAAAAACTACAATGTAATTTAATATAAGAAAAAAACGTCTATAACAGTAATTACCTAATAAATGTTATTTTTAAGACACTCCTAATATGAAATTACTTTTTATTATACATATTGTACAAACTAATAAAACATACAAAGCTTTATAAAATTTAGAGTAAATTACACCGTTCGTCCTTGTGGTTTGCGTTGACCGCAGGGTTTAGTCCTTTGACCAAAAAAGTTGCACCGTTCGTCCTTAAGTGTGAAACGTTATGCACCGTTCGTCCCTCCATTCATCTGGGCCCACCAATTCCCACTAACGTCCGTTAACTAAAGTTTTTAAAGGGGTATATCTGTCATTTCCCTAGCAACTAGCATTTCTCTCTCTCTCTCTTACCACACAAATCGTCCAAGTGGTATATCACCACTTACCACACACACACATCATCATCATCACCATTTCTCTCTCTTTTTTAAGCCTAGCCACCACCTTAAACCACCACCACCACACCGCCGCCTACCACACTACACCACCCACCTCAAAACACTCCCCACTCTCCCCTCTTTCCGATCCACTAGGTCACACGCCTAAAAACCCTACCACACTACACCACCGGTTCTCTATTTTTTAAGCACTTACACATGTGGGTTTTTTTAGCTTTAAATCTCTTACTGATTGCTATACTCTTCACTTCAAAGTACCCACTTCAAGATTAAAAAAAACCCATCTCAAAAAGGTGACTTAAGTCAAGATTCATGCAAGAAACCACCGTCTCTGGAGACGGAGGTGGTGGAGGACCACCGTGACGCCGTAGTGGAAGATGAGAGTTGAAATGAAGATATGGGTTTTGAAGAGGAAGATGAGGGTGATGATAAAACGACGACGTTGTTGACTAATGAAGAGCTAAATGAGAGAGTTGAGGCTTTTATTTCTAGATTCTAGCAAGAATATTTGGTGTCGGATGTTAAGGTTATAAGTAGAAGTAGGTCGGAGGTGTTGATTGCAGGATTTGGACGTAAAGGGCATGCCGTGGGAGATATTCCCGAGTCGTTCAAGGTCGTGAAGGTTTCTAGTGTCTCTCTTTTGGCTCTTTTCAAGGAGAAGAAAGAGAAGCCAAGATCTTAAGCATGCATAGCTAGTTCTATATCTACCAGATGTTTTAATTTTGATACATTTATCTATTCAAGATCAAGTATCGCTTTTAATTTTGACTTTGGTTTTGAGTATTACTCAGTTTCTTGTTTACTACATTGAAATCTGCTTCGTGAACAAGTAGCGTAAAAGTAGGTTAAGAGAAAGAAGATAGTGAGGGTATTTTAGTATTTTTACCCGAGTTTAATACCAAAACTTAACGTCGTTTGGTCAAGGGACGAACGGCGCATAACGTTTCACACTTAAGGACGAACGGTGCAACTTTTTTGGTCAAATGACGAAACCTGCGGTCAAAGCAAACCACAAGGACGAACGGTGTAATTTACTCTAAAATTTATATGTAAACAAGTAGATGGTACATATGGTTTAAAAAACAGACTGAACCAACGGGCTCAACGGGGAACCGGAGGCACCACTTTTTCGGCAACCCCATAAAAGTCGTCCGAAAATGATATTAATTATTCAATAGAGTTTTAAAATGCATACTATATTACATCGTTCAAAAAATATTAAATTGCAAGAGTGTCTCGAGAACCACCATATACATCTTTTAGAATTTTTTGATAAAACTTACCGTAAAAACTATGAACTTTGTTTTATAAAACTCAGATGATTTTTTTAAAGCACATGATGCAAAGTGTTAAGTGCTAATTATATATGACAGATTTATTATATCTATTTGTATAATAATAATTATACTCTTTAAAGCTATTCGTACGACTTCTTGAACATTTAGTTTTTCTTTATCTTTATAAATACATTTTTACGTATATTATCCACCTATGTGGGACAAATATAAAAAACAATTTAATTTTTTATTTTTTATTTTTATCTTTTATTTTATTTTATTTTATCAAAAA
Source organism: Chrysanthemum makinoi (assembly GCA_910596185.1). NCBI lineage: Eukaryota > Viridiplantae > Streptophyta > Magnoliopsida > Asterales > Asteraceae > Chrysanthemum > Chrysanthemum makinoi. The sequence goes on from OU343221.1 coordinate 23,066,697, forward strand.
CAAACATTGTTAATAATTTAAATAACTGCCAAAAAGGATTATAAGGTGTATTTTTAGAGAACTAAATTTTCTTAACATAATGTAAGTGATTTTAAAATTCGTTATAGTGTTATTATTTAATGATAACTTGCGACTATGAGTCATTATCAACTATTTTAACTTCATACCCTCACAATATACCAGCTACCAACTCAGTATTGTCACAAAATCACGTAAAATCACGTGGATAATCTTCAGTTTTTGTACGAAAATTTTGTTATCGCTTAAAATTATTCAAAACTAAAATTGTCGTCAGGATATTATATCGTAAAAAAAAATAACAATAAAAAATTAAAAAAAAAATGAATTTTTTTATTAAATGGTACCCGTCGCTATAATACGCGGTTACCCTGCTAGTAATAACATAATGTGTGTAAGGTGTTTACTGGATAAGGAAGCGTGAGAGGGTTGAGATGAACGTGAGGAGTGTGTGTTTGGGTTGAGTTTACTCAGTGGAGGATGATGAGGAGAGTAAAGCGGAGCAATGACGTTGTGGTGAGATGTGGTGCTCAAGTCACTTGAGATAAACGGTTGAAGTAAGACATGAGTTGTGCTTTGTCACTTTATCCCACATACATGAACCAGACTTGAGCATTTTATAACTTGGAATATGGATATGTTAAATATAATTCGATACAAGTGTATTGGAAAGTCTTTCTAACAGATCGATCTCTCCCACATTGCTTTATTTTTTATTTTTTATTTATTTTTTATTTTTTTTATTTTTTTATTTCTTGTAGAATAAAACCAAAGCCTTAATTAAGTTTATTGTTTTTTTTCATGTATTCCGTAGTTATACTTATTCTTATTTGTTTATTTAGTTAAATATAGCTTATGACGTATTACGTGGCAAATGATGATCAGTGTAATCTTAAAAATTTAGGTACAAATAAAATGGTAATATGATATTTTTTTTTTATAACCATGATTTCCGACTTTTTGGCCGAATAATTCACGATGTTTGAACTCACCGTCACACAGATTCAAAGCAGGTAAAGCCCTCCTTTTTCACAGACGGTTGGCATGGCCACTTAAGGTTGTTTGCACATAGCAGGAATTGAATTTGAGACCTCACACATTTTAGAGTGATAGTCAAAAGCCTTTTTGCCACTAGCCCACCCTTAAGTGGTTAAAAGTTAATAGAAAAATAGTAGGCTTAGGTTGATTTCACATTTTTTAAAAAGATGCATTGACGAAATACATGTATTAATTTTATAAGTAAACAAATGTATTTCTTATCATGCTTCTGGTAATATGATATGTTGCCGTTGTAGGTTTATGTTAAATTAAATGGAGTGTTAGATGCTTGGTCACAAAATAACACTTTTTTATTCCAATAAATAATATTTAGCTATATGTAGTGGGCAATGTCATTAAAAACTTTGTTACATGTTCATGTCGAGTGAGTTTTTCGTTGGATACGGGAGAGTGCGCACGAAGTTTGAGATGAATTTGAGGAGTGGATGGTGGTGATTCGATGGCCGGAGGATGACGAGAATAGTGAAGAGGAACAATGACATTGTGTGTGAGATTATTCGATTTTGCTGACTTTCCATTTTTGTACAAAAGACATATCACACTGAACAAAAAGACATCATTTTCGTATGTAGTGTTTAGTGTTAGCTGTAATCGTGTACCAAAAGATATGCACATGAGTTGTCAATTAGTAGTTAATATTGATTTGCTAGCATTGAAAGGGTGATTGGCAACTTACCCTAAATAGTTAATATTGACATCAAGCTGATGATTTGATACATTACAATATACATGGTATAAATAGAGACTATGACTAATCTATTTAGGGTAAATTGCCAATCACCCTTTCAATGCTACCAAATCAATATTAACTACTAACTGACAACTCATGTGCATATCTTTTGGTACACGATTACAGCTAACATTTAGTTGCGACATAATTCGCTAAATGGCGTGTAAAGATTAACTAAAACGGTTCCTATGGAACTGTTTTTTTCCTGTGTAATATAAAATGGTTCCTATGGAGCTGTGTTTTTTTCGAGACTCTGCTAGCTAGCCTCCCACTTCGCAACAAAATAGACTGCCGTGCCATGGCATTCCTAGCCGCATCACGGCTCTCGGCCACCTAGTGTTTTTATTCGTTTGAATTAAAGCGCATGCTGATCATGAAACTTCCGCTTCTTCAACAATGAAATCTCGTAAGAGAATTTACAATTCCTATATACAATACCACCAAGAGGTAATGTTTCTATTTGCCTCTTAACAAATTTAGTAATTGAAAAGATTGTTGTGGCCGTACGTACATTTCCTTAAACTAACTTACGATGGAGAGTACCACTAACCATTTATATATGTTTTTTTCAACACCTTATTCGAATGTTTGGCTTGTTCTTCATATGACCAGGTATATATGTCACAATTCATGGTTGCTCTTGTTAGTATTTATAAAGAAATGTGACCGAATGTTGGAATGTAATGAGAGTACATATAGTGGAGTGACCGTATTGATAGTGTATGTCGTGGAAAGCGTGAAAAGGATGATATGAATGTGAGGAACGGGTGTTTGGGTTGAGTTGTTGGTTGTGATGATGATCGAGGAGGGTGAAATCAAACAACGACATTATGGATTTGTAGGTGAAATGAGGTGTTTGTGTGTGTAGGCGAGGGTGTGAGGATTGAGATGTGCATGATAGTGAACAAAAGCTTGAAGAAAAAGAGTTATGGTATTGTGACTTTTTCCGGGCTTTTACATATATATCCTCCCGAAAATGCAAAATTTCATATATATCCTAAGCATGCATAAAAACCATTGTACTGTGTGCAAAAAAAAACTTGTACAAAAAATATATATGCAATTATTTATTTTGGAAGAGATATATATACATTTTTGGAAGGGACATATATGCATTTTTGCCAATAAAACTATATTGCAATATATAATTAGACAATAGGTCATCATAAGTGAAAATCAAATGAATATCTTACTTATATAGGTGAGTTGTTGGTTTGATTTTTTTACTTTGTACGATAAAATTTTTGTTTCCTTTACCTTTGCCAGTTACGAATTACGGTATTTATACCCTATATTTTTTGGACTCGACACGAGTTAGGTTGAGGGTAATATCATTTCGAGCATGACAAGATGCGAAGAACAAATGGTTGCGCTCCTTGTTACTTTCAAATAAGTTACTTGTTTTTCTATCAACATCAATCTCAATCTCATAAAATGTCACTTGAAATAAAACCCGTTTTTAGTTTGCAATTGTTAGTATAATATCATAGGTTATGTTGGATTAGTTGTTTGAGGTGAGTTAAAAGCCTCAAATGATGCAAATTTATAACAACATGAGCCTATGAAAACATCTTCTTAGCTTGAAAATGTTTCAACACATTCAACCTTCGCTGTTTTATGGCTTAGGAGCGGGACTAACATGGGAGTTGGGGATGATATTTAACTCGAAAACCTGGCATGTAGTCTATTTAAGCTTCTTGTGTTGTTACATTCTCAAGATATGATGCCTAGGGGGTATTGGGTTAGTCCCACATCGCTCGGACAATATAAGTGGAGAAGAGTTTTGGTTATGTGACTTTGTCCTACATAGATGGATAAACAAACTCTAATGCTATATAACTAAGACGATAGGGCTACAAACAAAAATGGTTAGGAAACAGTTGTATTGTTAAGTTTAGTTACTATCATAAATACATTGGTCTCATTTATGTTTTTGGATTTGACGAATAAGTTTCACAGACACAGTGTTTCAATTTGAATTTTTAAAGGTTGATACCCTTAAAGTTAAGCATTACCCGTTCGTGTTTATTTTCTTCCAAAACCTACATCGGTTGTGATTTTTTAGTGCAAACCAAACATCTTGTAACATATTTAGCTTTTAGAGCATCTTTGTTCAATGCTTTTTTTTCTATGAATGTTCATGGTGATATGGATGTGAGGACAATAATATAGATTATTTACTACCAGTAGCTTACGTTGGTAGTTTGTTGTTATATGGAAGGTTAAGATAGTGCAAAATGTTTTTGAATGTATAAATCGGAGTCTTCGTTTGGAATACTTGTGTGCTACTATTTAGGGTGAATATTGGGCCATAAACTTTCCAAGAACGTGTTTAATATGAGCAATATTTGTTTAAGCCTTGTGGTATTTATACGTGACTAGAAGGGAACCCGCGTAATGCGGCGGCGGGTACCCGATGACTATTTTGTGACGATCAAATGTTTTTCATTTACTATATATATCATTTACATATTCATTTTCAATTCACACTACTTTCAATTTCTCAACATATTAACCTCAAAACAATTTCGGCTAAACATTTTGGCTAAAATTAAGCATTAATCAATCAACAAAATCGGTTAACATTTTGTATTGATTTAATTGCAAAACTAATACATATATTTTCATTATAAGATGTTGAAACATTCTCATGTCCTAAATGTATTATAAACTAATATATAAGTATACACATGGATAGATTAAAAAATAATAATAAAAAAAAAATTAAAAACCTTATCACTAACGACTAAATTTTCATCTAAAAGGTATTATAACTCCAACGAGAGGTTTAGGCCCATTTGTTTTTATTGAAAATCAACAAAAAAAGCCCAACTTAAATCATTATTTTAACCTAAAATATATGATGCTCTGCATATAACAAAATTTATCACCCACAACCCTAATTATAAAATATGCAGTCACACACTTATACTCTCACCTAAAACAAGTTCTATACATTTCATCCCTTTGCAAATCCGAACATAAAACACAACATACAAATCACAAGCCTTATTTTGTTATTTTTCTGTTGCGCACGAACCAAAGCAAACACAAATCCACTTTAATTTTTTCTGTATTCAAACCCACGAACTATAAAGACCACGGCGAAACCACAAAGACAACGACTTGATAAAAAGTGGGTCCTCACAGCGCGTGCATTGCATAGAAATGACCATGAGGGTGATTTATCGCTTTTAGGTGGTGATGTGATGAGATGGTGGTGACAACTGGTGCGTGGTGGCGCGTGGTGGCTGCAGTGGGAGCCGAGGGCTTAAAATCTCCAGAAATGATGTAGGTTAACCGATCTATCGAATCGGCAAGAAAAAGATTTCGCCGGAAAATTTGTCGACACTGGTGGTGGCCGGACGACGGCGGTGGTTGCCGGAGAAGAGGGTGTATGCGAGGGTAGAGAGAAGAGAGAGGGAGTGTGTGTTTTATGTGTAGAAGAGAGAGGGAGGGAGTGTGTCTTTCCATAATAAGTAACTTTAAAAATCTGAATTTTAAGCCTTCTAATTTTAGAAGGCCTAAATGCATTATAAAGTAGTATAGATTAATATGAGCAATATTATGAAGTGTCGTATAAGTATCAACTATGTTCAAGGTGATACTCGAATCTAGTAGGGTTCTACTCATGGTGATCATATTTTGAATAATAGTCTACTAATTTTAGTTTGTATATGACAACTTATGCTTTTAAATCGCTTTTTCTACGCATTCATGGATTATCATAAGCCTACACATTCACTTAAAATAAAGAGTTAATTACATAAATCGTCCTTGTGGTTTGGTTAAAATTACGGATCTTGTCTCTATACTTTTTTTTCAGTGCGTTTCGTCCCTGTGGTTTACAAATCTTACGGATCTTGTCCCTGATCCGACCCAAGGACCTCCCTTGCAAATCTCTCTAACGTGAGGGCTAACGATCGTTATAAAACCACAGGGACGATTTATGTAATTTACTCTTTTTTTTTTTAAAAAAAAAAGGTTTTTCTTTTTAGTTTTATTATTCAAATTTTTTTTAATTTTATTACGATTAAATTTAAAAAAAAAAACTTTTTTTTTAAAATTTAATTTTAATTTTATTATAATAAATTAAAAAAAAACAAATTTTAATTTTATTATAATAATTTAAAATTTTTAAAAAAAATCAAAAAAATTATAATAAAATTAAAAAAAATTATTTCAATTTAATTATAATATATTTTTTTTAAAAACTGTTTTTTCTTTAAAAAATTAATTTTATTAAAAAAATTAAAGTAAAATTAAAAAAAAAAACTTTTTGAAGGCTTTTTGTAATTTGAATATAATCTTCAACAAGCTTTACTCATTCATAGAGTTTATTCGAATAAATGAACAAATGTTTGTTGCTGGCATTTTCGTGATAAATATATGCCATTCCTTTTTATTCTAGTTATATTACTTATTTGTTTTACTTTTCTTTTTAAAGTAATTCTTATCTTGATTAGTGAATAAAAAGACATGGTATTTCCGTACAAGTCATTGGATGCCATGATTAACAATATTGATATAACTATGATTGATCAAAAAATAAAACTCTCTTATTCCAATTATAAATAAATTTTAGTTATGTGTGGTAACAATGTAATAAAAACTCATGACATGTGCAAATCGAGTGTGAATTGTTCGTTGGACACGCAGAGAGTGCAGGAGGGTTGAGATGAATGAATGCGAGGAGTGGGTGTCTGGATTGAGATGGCTCGGTGGTGAATTCGTAAAGAATGATAAAGACAGTGAAGTGGATTGGTGGAACAATGAGATTGTGACACAAATGAGATGTTTGTGTGTATGTGAGGCAATGAGATTGTGACTTGAAACAAAAGTTTCAAGACAGAACTGTGACTTTGTCTCACATGGATGAAGCAAGAATCACAGACATAGACAATACTAATCATGATACCATGTATGTCATGATTTATGTGTGTTTTTATTAATGTGTTCAAAGGAATGTGGCGAGTGAGTTTGTTGGAATGTGTTGAGAGTGTGTGAAGCTCGGTGAGGATACTGATAGTGTTTAGTAGGATGTTGCTGAGAGACTGTACAACGAATTAGAGATGGAGTAGAGTGAATAGGAATGATGATATTGTTGGTGAAATGAGATGTATGCATGTATGCACATGAGGTTGTGAGGATAGAGAAGAGGTGGTTATGTCACTTGAAACAAAAGTTTAACGAAGGAAATGAGTTTTGGTTTTGTGATTTTGTCCCACATTGATTCATGAGCAAACTGTACATCACTATATAAATAAGACTATGAAATTATAAAAACAATGATAGCTTGGATATGTAGTAAACGGTTTGCTAGTTAACTTACTTTAGTACATGGACAGGATAATTTGCTTTTTTATGTAGAAATAAGCAACTTACTTCGTCTTAGGACAATTTGCTTTTTTATGTAGAAATAAGCAACTTACTTCGTCTTTTTCATGTTCTAAGACGATTTTTAGCTTCTACTTTAATTAGTTTGGAATCAATAATTTTATATAGTCAACCAAAACCACGAATCCCATTATAGTATAAGCTAGCCGAGTTAGCTAAGTTTTTGGCCTAATAAAAATAGGGAAATGCTAAATGTGTTAGTTGGTTTCAAACAAGATAATATAATTGATTTTTTATTTTTATTTTTTTATTTTTAAATTCTTTATATTTTTTATGGTTTAACAAGTAGTATCAGATTATAAGGTATCTATTAATCAACATTAGAATCTTTTTAGTTTTCTTTGATTTGTCAAATAAAATCAAAGCCTTACGTTTTATTGTTTTATTCATATGTTCCATAGTTGTACTTATTGATGTTTGATTATGTAGTTAAAATATAGCTTATTGAATAAAAAAAAAAAAAAAAAAAAAAAAAAAAAAACGTGTTCATACGATTCATATATATCTAGTTATGACGAATGTAATCTAAACGACATGTATTTTTATGTTACAAGGAATGTCATATGCTTGGTCAAGGAATAACACTTTCTTATTCCAAAATAAATACTACGTAACATTTAGGTGTCATTTGATTTTTCAGAGCTTTACCTCTTCATCTGCGAATCATGTCTGCAGAAGAAGAGGTACATTTAAGCACTTCATTTGCAAGAAGACCGCTTTTTGGCTTATCAAGATTTTTCCATTTTTCTTTTTTTTTAAGAAAAAAGAAGTGATTGAAAGAAGGAAAAAGAGGAAATTTATGTCAGAGTAGAAAGACGAAGTGATTTTACCCTTTTATGTGCGAAAAAACAAACGCCTTAAGAAATTGTCTGCGCAGATGACATAAGAGGAAAAGCCTTTGAAAAAACAAACAAGGCCTTAGTTGTATATGGTAGCAATGTCATAGAGAAAAATGGTTACACACACGAATTTGATTTTGTTGTTATCGACGTTAAATGTACATTAAATAGTCAATTGATGAAAAAGAACACAAAAACAAATGAGTGTTTACACAATACAAAGCTCATGACAAGTAAGTGACATCTTTCAAAATCGAGTACGTGTTATGTTTTGAATGCATAGACCTAGTGATGAAGATTGAAAATATTATAAATAATAAATGTTGGACATTAAAGTGTACCACACCTACGACATAAAACTAACCACAAATCCTTAAACTAACTTACAATACCACTCAGTTGTACTGTTTAATTTCTATTTGCCTTAGTCATTGCAATGACTATTGTGACCGTGCATTTGTTTAAACTAAAAGTAATTTTCGTAATTATTTGTGACTTAATGTGGAGAGTTATACTGTTTTGAACTTGTGATCACCTTAATGGAATCCTTGGCTTGTTTTTCATATGACCAGGCACGCCAAGATTCACCGGATCCGTGTTTTTGAAGAAACCTGGCTTCATTTTACTTGTTGTGAGATTTGTGGTCGCTTTTGTTAATACAATTTAAAGGACCTTGCAACTCTAACCGTACTAAAGTTGAAACTCTAGTTATCTTAGCCTATAGTTAATCCCAATAAACGTTAGCATCTGAGATCAAAGTTAATCTCACTTCCTGATTAACCATTAGAAAAGAACTCAAAAGCAAATGAGTTACACGTACAATACTCGCTTACAACTATATGCCTTCTTTTACAAGCGAGCATGCACACATTATAAAACAACTACTTTTCACACAACTCACTTATTTTCATGCTCATTTTTTGGGGTCTTGAACTAATGTATTATGAAGATACTAGTTTGAAAGAGGTGTTAGGTTTTGAATACATAGACCTCTAGATTTAGTCACTGGAAAGAGTGTTCATGCCTATGGTCTAAGACCAAGGGAAGTTACACTTGGCGGCGGAACCAGGAAATGAGGATGTGGGGGGCAAATTTTTTTTTTTGATAACAACAACAAAATGCGGAAGAAAAAACTAGGATCGTAATGATAAATCGAGTAGTTTTACTTTGAAATGATGGATTTATAAAGCTTTAGAGTGTTGAATGTTTGGTTTTAGTATGTGAGTGGGGCAACTGAGTTTTGGTTGGGGCACTTTAAAAAGGTCAAAATTATAAAAAAATTACACTAAAATCTCGACTTTTTCGGCTAGTCGTGGGGGGCACTTGCCCCCCATTCTTATGAAGTGGATCCGTCCCTGGTTACACTAATCATCTATAGTATATGGTATTCTCATCTTTTACGAGAATCTTTGGTTTGTTCTTCATACGACCAGGTACGTCATGATTTATAGTTGATTTTGTTAAGGTGTACAAAGGAATGTGACGAGTGAGTTTGTTGGAATATATGTGTTGAGAGTATGTGCAGTTGAGTGTGCATATCGATGGTGTTTGGTGAGATGTTGTCGAGAGACTCGCAGCATGGAGATGTAGTAGAGTGAAGAGGAATAATGATATTGTGGGTGAAATGAGGTGTTTGTGTGAACGTAGGTGAGGCTGCGAGGAAAGAGATGTGGTGTTATGTCACTTGAAACAAAAGTTTGAGGAAGGAAAAGAGTTTTCGTTTTGTGACTTTGTTCCACATTGATTTATAAAGAAACTCAAAAGCAGTATATATCTAAAATTATCGAAGTACTTTGCAACTGAATTTAAACAATATAGAAAAAATTACACGTTTGGTCCTTGTGGTTTGCTCATATTACAAGTTTAGTCCCTAAGTCGTTTTAATTACACCAGAGATACCTATTTTTGAAAACTTGCACTCATTTAGTCCCTATTTTGGATGGGCGTTAGTGCAGTCCGTTAAGTGTTTTGCGCTGTTAGTCCTTCAATAATTTTTGCACCGTTAGTCCTTATTTTTAAAATATAGTTTTCCCCAGTTAGTCCATCCGTTAATAATAGTTATCGCCGGATTTTTAGGTTTTTGTCCGCTTTATCCGTTTGCTCGCTTTTATCCGTTTTCCCCTTTTTTCGTTTTCGTCCGCTTTTATGTTTTTATCCCTTTCGCCTCTGCTTTTATATGTTTTCGTCCGTTTTTTTACGCTTTTGTTCGTTTTTGTCTGTTTTTAATCCGTTTTCGACCGTTTTTATCCGTTTTCTTCCGTTTTTTTACGTTTTCGCCCTTTTTTTTTAACGTTTTTGTCTGTTTTTATCCATTTTCGTTCGTTGTTTATTCGCCAGCTTTTTTACGCTTTTGTCCATTTTTACGTTTTGTCCCTTTTACCGGTTTCGCTGTTTTATGCTTTTGTTGTTTTATCCGCTTTGGTTCGCTTTTTATCCATTTTCGCCATTTTTACGTTTTATGTGTTTTCATCCGTTTACGTTTTGTCTGCTTTTATCCCTTTTCGTCTTTTTTGCCAAGACCTTTTTTTACCTTTTGTTTAGCGTTCTGCCTGCGTTTCGCTCGCTTTTTATCCGTTTTGCAGTTTATGCTTTTGTCCATTTTTTTGTTTTCTCGTTGTTTACGTTATTCGTTGTTCGTTGTTTTTCTCGGGCCGCTGTTTTACGCGCATTTATCCGCTTCATTCATATTTTTCCGTACCGCTCATCCCCTTTTTATTGTTTTATCCTTTTCATCCATTTATATACGCCCCTTTTGCTTTTACGTCCACTTTTACGCTTTTATAATGCGAAAAGGGGTGAAAACGTATGAAACCGTAGAAAATGGACGTAAAACGAAAAGGTGTAAAACGTATTAAAACGAAACTAAAGGATAAAACAATAAAAAAACGATGAAAACGCAAAAACGAAAAAAAAGGACAAAACGCGAAAAAGCGAAAATTAAAGCGTAAAAAAAAAATGGGCGAAAACGAATAAACAACGAACGAAAACGGATAAAAACAGAAAAAAATGTAAAAAACGAATACGGATAAAAAACGAACCAAAACGGATAAAACCGCATAAAAACGAAACAACGGCTAAAACGGAAAAAAGGACAAAAACGAAAAAAAAGCAAAACGAATAAACAACAAACGAAAACGGATAAAAACAGATAAAAACATAAAAAAGCAATAAAACGCACGAAACGATAAAACGCAAAAACGGTCAAAATGGATAAAAACGCATAAAAACGGACAAAAGCTTAAAACCGACGTAAAACATATAAAAAGCATCAGGGATAAAACGAAAAATGCATCGAAAAACTAAAAAAACGGGAAATGGATAAAAACGAATCTAAACGGATAAAACGGACAAAACGCGAAAAACTGATAACTATTATGAACGGAGGGACTAAATGGGGAAAACTATATTTTAAAAAATAAGGACTAACGGTGCAAAATTTATTAGCTAAGGACTAACAGCGAAACACTTAACCGACCGCACTAACCCATCCAAAATAGAGACTAAATGAGTGCAAGGTTTCAAAAATAGGTATCTCTGGTGTAATTAAAACGACTTAGAGACTAAACTTGAAATATGATCAAACCACAGGGACCAAACGTGTAATTTTTTCTACAATATATAATGATTTACAAGTAAATTTGGCCGTACATTGTCTCAAGTTAGTTTATCTTTTAGGGGAAAAGACCATTCAACCTAATTTGTCTTTTTTCTGTTCTAACTTCTAAGACGTCTTTTTGGCATTAGGTTGACAGGTGGTTTTGTTTGTTTGGGTGGGAGATATCTTTAGCAATGGTTCATATTTTTATATCCAAGCCACAACAAATCCCACTATATAACTTTTTGGCCAAAAATAATAAAGCTATTAACTAAAAGGGGAATGCTAGACCCACTCACAATTTAAAAACCGCACAACGATGCCACTCTCTTATTGGCTATTTTTTAAGTTTCTTCTAATTAAACCAATAACCTCGGACACATCATCAGCTTAACCTCATTGTGTGGGTTTTTTTTATAAGTTGTGAGTGGTTCTAGCATTCCCCTAACTAAAATGTGTTACTTGGTTTCAACTTCAAAACAAGATGAATGTAGTTGAATCTTTTTTGTTTTATGGTTTAACCAATAGTATCAGATTACAAATTATTTATTAATCAACGTTTGATTTTTTAATTAACATGGTCATAAAATCCAGGTAACCTGCTACTAATTACTCGGAATAGGTAGACACCGCAAAGCTTTTTTTTATCATTTAACGGGATACGAGTTGTGAGATTTTTACATTTTCTATTCAGCTTCGTTTACTTTTATGGGATGCGAGTTGCCGAGTTTGAAGACTTTTACATTTTAATTTCTTGGGATACTAGTTTCAGTCAATATCATTTCGAGATGACAAGATGTGGGGGTCCCTGGTCTCAGCTAAACAAGTAACCTGTTTTTCTCATCAAAATCTAAATAAAATAACAATTTTCTTTTAAATTATCATAAGCTTTATCTGAAAAGTGAAAACAAAACACAACTTAAATCGATTAGTTAATATTTTCATCACACCCTTAATCACTTTTCTAGCAACAAGTTTGTTGAGCTATTTTGAAAGCTTGGACGATGAAACTATGAAAGCAACTTCTTAGCTTGAAAACATGAAAAGAAAATCCTTTGACCTAAAAAAAAAAAAACTTGTTAGCTTGTAAACATTTCAAGACGCTCAACATCAGTTGTTTTTATGGCTTAAGAGTGGGTCTGACAATGGAATTGGGGAGGGTATTTACCAAGGTTATAAATAGCGCGAGGCATGGCGGGACGGCATGATCAAAACTCACGTCTTTGTAGCCAATGCGAAGCTTTTACGTGTATAAGGCGTGACATAAGACGACACAAAATATAAAATTATTTATATATTTATATCATATTTCATATATATCGAGTTTACAAAAAAAATGTGGCATAAGGCGGCGTGGCAGCATGATCAAGCCTCATGCCTTTCTTGAGCCTTTTAGAATCATGATATTTACCTCGAAATCCCGCACCACTGTGTTCTAGAGTGGAGTGAAAAGGAAGGAAAGATAGTGAAAGTAGAAGTTGTGTTCTAGAGTGGATGAAAATGAAAGTAAGTGGGGTATATAAAGGGAGGAAAGAGAGTGAAAGTTTAAGTTGAATTCTTTACTTTACTTCACTTTACTTACCTTTCATCATTTTTACTTCACTCTAGAACACAGCGTTATGAAGAAAATATAGCTTTCTCGTGTTTTTACATTCTCAAGATATGATGCCCAGGGGTGTTGGGTCTCAAGCATTATAAGTTGAAAGCGAGAAAGTCTGTATATAAACACCAAGCTGCATAAGCAAAACTTGTGATCCCATCAGTAGGGGTGTAATCGAGTCAAGCCGAGCTCGAGCTCGACAAGGCTTGAGCTTGAGCTTGGCTTGAGACGAAAATAGTAGGCTTGAGCTTGGTTTGATAGCTTGTCAAGCTTTAATCATTCAGGCTTGAGCTTGGCTTGAATAGGTTTCGAGCAAAGCTTGAATGTATAAAAAAATATTGTATTTGATAGATAAAGTCATCAAAAAATATATATTTATTTATAAAGTAATACAAACTAAAACCATATTTGAAAACCAAATTAAATTAATTTAATAGTAATAAAACCAACAATAACATTTTTGTACTAAGTCCAACATTAGAATGAAACATAAGCTAAAGTACTAGTTAATGTTGTCATCGATATACTAAGTATAAACAAAAGCTAAAATTATCTAATAGTAATATATATATTAGTCTATTAATATTCACGTTTCATAACTAGAAACTTGTTTTCGCTTTTAGATATTAAGCAAGTAAGCAACATCACTGGTCTAAGATATCGTTGTCACAAATAATTACCACTTTATTTACCATATAAAAGTTCTTCAAAAGTATATTAAATAATTTTTATAAAGTAAATCCTTATAATTAGAATAATATTCAAAGTAGCCCTAATTACTTATATGAATTTAATATAAAAAGATATATATACTAAGGCTTGATATAAGCTTGATAAAATCTCGAGCCAAGCTATCAAAAGCTTGAGCTTGGCTTGTTATATGTTTCGAGCTAATTTATTGGGATTGAGTTTGGGCTTGAGCTTGATAAAAGCTTGGCCTGATCGAGTCAAGCTCGAACTCGAGCTCGAGTTGCTTGATTAAAGCTTGGATTGATTGCAGCCCTCCTACGTTAGGCAACGTAAAGAGAATTATATCTTCACATGTTACATTTGCTGGTTGCATAATTTGGCATACGTTTTCAATTACTAGTTTAAGATTTTGCTTGTTTCTTCGTAAATTGTTAGATAGTAAGGTTTGATGAAGCCCACATGAATGTCTCAAGTTTTAACTTCTTAAACTCCCAATTATCGTTTCAGTACAAACCAACCGACGATATATCATAAATACTATGTTGGTGGTTGATAAATAGAAAGTTGATATTTCCTCTTACATATTATCTTACATGATTTTAACATATGGATAAAACTGACGTTAAATGAATATTGATAATGAGTGGAAAACACATTTGGGGAATTTTGTATGGGTAGTGAGATGATTAAAAATAAAATGTGATAGAATATCGAATACTCTTATAAAGTGGTAAAAATATAAATAAAGAACACCCCGATAACCGATAAGAAACAACACTACAAATAACTTGTATTTGTTTTCTTAGTTTCTTACGAGAGTCAAAAGCACCTCAAAAATGTTTTCAACAGTTCTAATCAATTTTGCAAGATACAACCTCAATAACGTAAAGAGTAAATCGATAGGAAAAATAACACCAAATTGCATAATGTGAGCTTCGAGCTGATGTCAACCACCAGGGAGAGATCGGCGGCTGGTGACATCACAAGCAATGTTGGTCTATGAATCCATGTGCGCATTAAGAGTGTGTTGTTCCAATTGATGTGCGGAGAGTGTGGAATGGTGGATATGAATGTGAGGAGTGGATGTTTGGCTTAAAGTCGGCTTGGCTGTGACTTACGAGGGGTGAAGTGGAATGATGAAATTGTGGGTGAGACCGGGAGTTGAGATATGGTGGTTAAGCCTAACTTCAAAGTATAATGCTATAACTATTCATAATTGTATATTGTCCCACATAGATGGTTGAACAAACACTAAGGTAATATATAACTTGAAATTTTAAAATCAATGTCTATGTCTTTCAGAAGTTTATATTCAGTTTTGTAAGTATTGTCCAAAGTCAAGTCGTGGCCTACACTTATTCTTTGTATACATAAAGCTAAATTGTGTAAGGTCATGCCTTAACATACAAAGTGTATGTACATAATCTAATTCATACCGGGACGCGTGATATATATAGTACTCTTGTTATCTTGATGGAATTAAATAGTTTAGAATTGTAAAAACAAAAATCGTATAGCACATTACTTGTTATCTTGATGGAATTAACTCTATTCAAGACAAATTGGCTCATGTTCGACCTACTAACACAAGACTCGTGATTAAACGTAGCAATATAAAGGTAATGGATGTCTAACATTGACATAACTCGATTGTTAGTTTAGATGATAAATTGATGATACACTCTCAAGATCATTATTCTTTGTATCAACAACTTCTTTTTTAACAATCTCATTCAAGTCAAATTGGTTGAGCTATTTTGAAAGCTTTGACGATGCAATTTATAACACCATGAGACAATGAAAGCAACTTAGCTTGAAAATGTTTCAAGACGCTCAACCTTGATTCTTTCCATGGCTTAGGAGTGGGTCTAACATGGGAGTTGGGGGTGTTGCATTAAACCCACATCGCTCGAGTAGTATAAGTTGAGAACGAGGAGTCTGTATATAAACACCAAGCTGCATAAGAAAAACTCGCGGTCCCACATTATGCAACATAAAGTGTATTATACCTTCAGGTTAAATTTGCTCGTTGCATAATTTGGCATACGTCTTTAATTGCTAGTTTAAGATTTTGCATGTTTCTTCTTAAATTGCATTTTTCCCTTTATGTTAACTCCTATGAAGTGGTAATTTGATAGTAAGGTTTGATGACGCCTAAATGAATGTCTCACTGTTTAACTTCTTAAACTCTCAATTCCCATTTAGGAACAAACCAACCGACGGTATATCATAATGTTGGCATATTATCTTAGTCACAAAAGTTTGGCATGTGGATAAAATTGACGTTAGATGATGACCGATAATGAGTGCAAAACACATTTTATAATTCTGTGTGGGTAGTGAAATGAGTAGAAATAAAATGTGGGAAAATATCGTCCTAATGCTCTTATAAAGCGGTAAAAATACAAATAAGGAACACTCCAGTAATCAATGAGAAACAATACTGCAAATAATATGTATTTGTTTTCTTAGTTCCTATACAAGAGTCAAAAGCACCTAAAAAAAATTTATAACAATTTTAATCAATTTTGCTAGACACAACCTCACTAACGCAAAGAGTCGATCGATAGGAAAAATAACACCAAAATGCATAAAGTGAGCTTTGAGCTGATGTTAACCACCAGGGAGAGATCGGTTGCTGATGACATCACAAGCAATGTCGGTCTATGACTCCACGTGCACATAAAAAGCGTGGTGTTCCAATTGATGCGCGAAGAGTGCGGGAGGATGGATATGAATGTGAGGAGTGGATGTTTGGATAAAAGTTGGCTCGGCTGTGACTTACGAGGAGTGAAGCCATGAGAGTTGAGATGTAATGGTTAAGCCTAACTTTAAAGTATAACCATTCAATTTGTATTTTGTTCCACATAAATTGATGAACAAACATCAAGGTACTATATAATTTCAGCCCAAAACGGTAATACTAGTAATTACAATTTACTTTCAGTCTTTTATTTATTTTACTGTTTATTGAATAGTAATTACAATTTATTTTAGTGCTTCTATTCCATATTTCCATTTATAGTTAATCTCTATCTAACTATCTTGAATAAAGTTGTAAATAAGTGACGAATGTAAATTAATAGATTGTAAATGTAAGTATTATTTGGAGAAATTTAGGCATAACATTTTCAAACTTAATCAAATTTTATTATGTTTTGGCAACATTGTATGAATGTGTTGGCTTATCATATCTATGTAGGGAGTAACTAAAAAAGAAGCATTGTTGATACACTCTCAAGATCATAACTCGTATTACACATGGCAAGAATGGAACACGAGGGTTTATGGGAAGAAGGATCGAAAGCCTAAAGAAGTACGTGACAAACATAATAATAAGGTTAAAGATGGCTTCTATTAAGTTCAAGAAAAAGGCTAGGGTGGATGCTTTGAAGAGAACCTAGAAATTAACTATGCAAGAGTAGCTGATTGTTTCAAAAGTTTCCTAGAGTTGTTTTAGTATGTTTTGTTTATTTTTTTGCTCTAGGTCGTTTGGGTTGTTGTGTTTGAGCATGTTTAAACACGTCGGCTTTTCTTTCTTTTTAGAGTGGCTTCATCACCACTCTTTCTAGTAAGAAACTTATTATTTCATTTATTATATTTCCTTAGAATTTATAATCCTAAAAAAAAAAAGTGCTTATCCATTAACAATCTCATTCCAATCAAGTTGCTTCAGCCTTGGCTGTTTTTATAACAACATGAGACTATGAACGTATCTTCTTCAAGACGTTCAACCTTGGCTGTTTTTATGGTTTAGGAGTGGGTCTAACATGGGAGTTGGGGGGAATATTTACCTCGAAATCCTGGCATGCAGACTATGTAAGCTTCTTGTGTTTTTACATTTTCAAGTCAAGATATGATGCCAAGGGGGTGTTGTTGGGTTGATCCTACATCTCTCGAACAGTATAAGTTGAGAGAAAGGAAGTCTGTATATAAACACCAAGATGCATGGGGAAAACTGGCGGTCTCACTTTATGCAACATCAGGAGAATTATTCTTTCACATGTTACATTCACTTGTTGCAAAATTTGGCGTACGCCTTCAATGGCTGTCAGCTAGTTTAAGATTTTGCATGTTTCATCCCAAATTACCTTTTTTTTCTGTTGTGTTAACTTCAATTAAGTGGTTGATGTTGCCCAAATGAATGTCTCAAGTTTGAAGTATGCATTTTTGCATGTTTCAACTTCTTAAAACTCAAAATTATCATTTAAGGACAAACCAAATGATGGTTTAGATAAAGACACGAGTGAAAAATACATGTTATAATTTTGTGTGGGTAGTAAGATGAGTAAAAATAAAACGTAAGAGGATATTGTAGTGCTCTTATAAATTAGCAAAAATATGAAGAAAGAACACTTCGATAACCAATAAGAAACAACATTGCAAATAATATGTATTTGTTTTCTTAGTTCCTATACGAGAGTCTAAAAAAGACCTCAAAAACCTCAATAATGAAAAGAGTCAATCGCTAGGAAAACTAACAACAAAATGCACATTCAGAGATCGGCCGGCTGGTGACATCACAAGCAATGTCGGTCTATGACTCCATGTGTACATTCAGAGTGCGGTATTTTCCAATTGATGAGTGGAGACTGTGGGAGGGTGGATATGAATATGAATGGATGTTTGGCTAAAAGCTGGCTCGACTGTGACTTACGAGGGGTGAAGTGGAATAATGAAATTCTGGATGAATCCATGAGATTTGAGATGTGGTGGTCAAAGCCTAACTTCAAATCATAACCATTCATGATTGTATTTTTTCCTACATAGACGGGTGAACAAAAGGTTAGGTAATATATAATTTGAAAGTTTAACACAACTTATACAATCAGAAATGCAGTAGGAATAGTTTCGGTGCTATCATTTCTATTTGTTTTATATTTTTAGACCTTGTAGGATGAAACAAAAAGAAAAGTTATTTTACATACCAAATTTTTTTCACATACCAAAGGACTCATGCTTAGCCTCTATCTAAAAAAAATCGAGTGTTAAGATTAAAAGCATTTTATTATTTCACATATATTTAATAATTTAAATATCTCTTAAACCATTAATCGTTAAGCAAAAAGAATCACACCATCGCGACAAACATTTAATTATCTTTTTATAGACGAGGAATTTGATATACTTTCGAAAAAAGAAAAAAAAATATTTTTCACGTTTTTTTGTCTTTTCTTTTTTCGAATCTGAGATTTGCATAAAAAATTACATGTGATTAAACACTAATTTGAATATCACATGTGATATTTAGTATTAAATGACATATGATATTTAATATTATATATGATATTAGTGTTAAATCGCATATGATACTGCACGAGTGGAATATTACTTAGTCAAGTAGAAAGGAACAAGATATTTATATCATATGTGATTTAACACTAATATCACATGTGATATTCAAATTAGTATTTAATCACATGTGATTTTTTCATGCAAATTTCATTAATGAAAAAAACGAAAAAAATATGAAAAACGTGAAAAACACGAAGAAAAATTTTTTTTCGAAAGTATATCAAAGTGCTTATCTATAGAAATATAATTAAATGCTTGTCGTAATAGTATATTTTTTCGCTAAAGATTAATGGTTTGAAAGTTATTAATATTTGAAAAAAAAAAGGATGAAAGTGAGTTTTTTTAAATTGTTGGGATCAAATAAAAATAGAGGGAAGATGGAGGTTGAAAATTGATCCAAATGATGTTTTATCATTAAATGATCCTAAATCTGAAACAAAAGGCTAAAATTTCCATTTTCTTTCGAGTTATTTTACTGTTTTTGTTTTATGTCATTATAATTTAATTTATTGAATGAAGAGACTTGGCTCTTCTATTCAAACTTATAAATAGTATTTGGAGAAATTTAGGAATAACATTTCAAACTTATAAATAGACAAATAGTTTTTTTTTTTTTTTATCATCACAAATAAGCTTTAACACTGATTCCCTTTCTTGATATATTTTTATTATGTCTTGGTAACATTGTATAAATGTGTTGGCTTATCATATCTATGTAGGGAGTAACTAAAATATTGATAGTGAGTTTGCTATTGTGAATAAGCATTGATAGTTGGTATATGGCTCGTTTTTACATGAGAGAGGTATCTATTGATTTAGGTACAAAAGATATATAACCATAAAAAACCAATATACTTTATTGTTGTGCATGAATATGTATCGTGCTCCTTTGCACATTTTAATTTCTTGTAGTCGTGATCACCTTAAAAACGTTTTTAACTGTTCTAATAAATTCTACAAGATTCATGTTCAATTCAAGCAAAATACATCCTAATTAAGTAAAAAACGTATTATGAGTCAATAGCTCAGTAAGATAACACCAAATTGCATAATGATTCAAGCCGAACATCAACAAGTTCGTTGTACTCCACACCCCAATCTTAAACCCCGACCGATAATTGCTCCACAGTGACTCAAAATTTGCTACATCAAAAGTCCAAAACTCCAATCACGCTAAAGAGGAAACTCTAGTTTCTATATATGCCTACAGTCAATCAAAGAATACTGATATTTCGTATGTGAGCTTAAAGCTATTGACAACCACTAAACAAGGACGCACTCAGGATTTAAAAATAGGTGTTGCACAAATTTTTCCGAAAGGGTTCTAGCATAACTTGTTTCTATTATAAGTACTAAAATTTGCACCATCAAGTATTTTGGGGTTAAACTCAAGTTCCACTGTAATAAAATAAAGTAGCAAAAAATATTATTGGGGGTTGCACGTATTGAAAAACGACACTTTTTTAGAACAAATTACACTTCGTGACTCAAAATTGGGTGTGGCCCGTGCCACACTCGGCTCCTAAGTGGGTCCGTCCATGCCACTAAAAGAGATCAGCGACATCAGATTGAGTGTGAAGTGTTACATGAGTTGATGCTGGAGAGTGTGGGAGTGAGGTGAGGAGTGGGCGTTAAGCCACTTGAATCAAAAAGTGTGAAGAAAGAACTGAGCTCTGGTATAGTACGTAAGTATCCCACACTGATGGATACACTAACTTAAGAGTTGTATATAACTAAGACTATGAGTATATACATTAATGAGACTAGCGGCGAGTGCATACTGCGAGTTATGCTTGGCCGAATTTACCACGAAATTAAATTTTATCAAGAATTTCATTGTAAGTACGATGAAATACGGGTTCGATGGATAATGTATTTTAGTTTATTATGTTCTTTTTAACTATAAATTCTGGATATCAAAATTTACGTATAGCCCGTGCGTTAGGGCTTTCGAACCGATTGGCAAGTACGCTTTCGGGCTTTCGAGCCCGTTTAGTCCATGGATTAGGGGCTAAAACCCATTTGGCCGATTGCCGTTCGGGCTTGAATATTTGTATAATGTGCTTTATTATTTGTAGTAGTGAAATTTAATCAAGAATTGTACTTTATTTAGTTTATTATATTTCTTTTTAACAATAAATTTCACGGATATCAAAAGAATTTACATTATAGCAGTACTTGCCCCGGGCTCGAACCGTTGGCCGTTAATACTATCGGGCTTTCGAGCAAATTTGGTCGCGCCCGTTGGGCTAAAAACCCATTTGGCAGTTGCCGATTCGAGAACTGAATAATACAATATAATGTCAAACTTTTGTATTTTGTTGAAGTGAGGTACTTGATTTAATGCAAAATTGTGTTTTATTTGGTTTATGTGATATCTTGATAATTTGTATTTTCTTATGTAAGGTGTTTAATAACTGTATTAATTGTATTTATTAACCAATTAAATAATTGACTACATTAAATAGCATTAATGTTGTGTTTTGTTGTACACTATGCTTCTTGTCTTGTATGTCTAAAAATTATGTCATTAACAAAATTATTTACATATGTTTTTCTTTCTTGTAAGTAGTAATCATTATAGTCATTAATAACATTGATCACTTTAATAGCATTAATGTTGTAGTTTGAAAATAAGTCACGAAAAAATTACATCATGTTTATTTTGTTGTAAATCGAAATTGGTTACTGACTATTGTATATTGTGCTTAAATGGTTGTAATTTTGGTGAAGGAGTGTTTTAATAGCATTAATGTTGTTTGATAAATTTTATTAATATGATACCACGCTTTTATTTTGTTTGAAATACCGATATGCTTACTTTTCAATTGTGAAAATCTTTAAAGTAATTGAGTGCATTAAAGTGTTGTAACCATGCTTAATTTCTTGTACGTCTTAAAATTAAGAGTGATGTATATTCGTGTATTATAAGTAGTACAGATTAAGGTGATGGAAGGATTAAACAACCAATTTATTTAATACATGCATTTCTTGGTCTTTCTTTTTATCAGAATTTTTTTTTTATGTTTATTTTGTCGAAAGTAAAAGAGAATATTTTTAATCCTTGTGATTGTACATTTATAAGTAATACTATGAATTTACATGATGCAATGTGAGCTACTTCTACTAAATGATCTCAACTACAGTATAATTTCTTACTTGCAACTTAATGTGGAGATACTTATTCAAATAATCATTTCCTTTTGTTTACTTGCATATTCGTATAACAAGCCTTTTTCCCACAACCTTGGTTTGTTGGTAAAGTCGTTGGTAACACTTTTTCCAACCCGGTCGGTGTTCTGGCCGAATATGGGTGAATACTGGCATGATTTCTAGTAGTGTTTGTCTTTTACATGTCCTAAAACGTCTTTCATATGATCATGCATGTCACGTTTCATATGACCATATTGGCTAAACTAAAAATGAGATGTTTGAGTTAGTTGGAGGTCTAAATCACTTGAAACAAAAGTTTGTAGAAGGAAATGAGTTTGTTGGTTTTGTTGCTACTCCACATCGGTGAATAAGCAAATAACCGAAGCACTTTATAAGTAAGATCATAAAGAAATAGATAAGCAAGGTTCTGATTATTGCAAGGATTTTTCAATTATAAAACTTCTGGAATATTGCAAACCTCAACATTTTTTTACTATTTTTATTTTTTATTTATTTCTGATTCACGTGTTTCTGATTAATCTTTTTTTTTTTTCTTTTTTTTTTTTTTTTTTTTTAATTTTAATATTAATGGTTATGTGACTCTAATCTAGCTCACTGCCTTTTTTTTACTTGCGACTTAAACTGGAGAGATTCTTTGAACAACCGTTTCCTTTCGTTTACGTACATTTATAGTTACAAAAGACATACTTAATCTTAAATTTATCTTTTTCCAAATTTATTGTAATTCTCATATGGAATTGTTCTTAGCTTTTATTTATGTTAAAAGATTTCTTGATATAAGCTCAAACCATCAGCTTTATTGATAAGTTTATTAAAACACCTCGATCCAGTTGAAATGCTCTTAATTGAGTGTTTTGTTGATCACAAATTTATTTTAAACACGTCTAATTTATATATGATGTTTTAATTTAGTACGAGTAGTTAAACTAAGTCAAGGATATCTGAAAAATGATAACTGAGAATTAGTATGAGTTTGATGACCATAAAATGATCGTCAATCTTGTTGACGGATTCCACAATAATAATTGATTATACACATGTTTGGAAGCATTAGTGGAACACATTTACTATTGTATTATTAGTTAATCATTCCAGGACCACTAAAACAATGATAAAAGTGTAGCGACACCTGATTTTGTTATTTATCGAAGCGTTAACCATGCTTTAAATATCTTGATCTTCACCAAACTTATAGTTGTAACCGATGGCCGAGAATACATTTGCACTATAACTCTAATGAAGATAAAGTCGATCTTGCACCTGTAATCACACTAAAGTGGACACTCTAGTTATCTAAGCCTGTAATTAATATACTTTAGTATTTGAGTTCAAAGTTAATCTCACTTCCTTCGAATTAACCACTAAAAGAGAACATAGAAACAAATGCAAGTGTTTACATAATAGAATGCTCACAGCTCATGTTGGAATTATATAACATGACTAATCATAAATATAAACAATAAACATCAAAGTAAGTGCGGAAGCGTATAGGAACATATAATGAATAATTAATTAACTAAAGAATAAAGTATGCGTACCTTACTTGATTCTAGCCGAACAAGAATCAAATCCACAAACTAGCAATTAGGATGAACCCTAATTAGGGTTTATAGGATTATAAAATTACCCTTACCGTTTTGTAATTCAATCCAAGATAATAACAAAAGTATGTTATTACTATGTTCTTGTACACCGCATTACTAAACGAATTAAAGTAATGCTAGTTTTTATCAAACAAATAACTTGATGTGGAAAAGGTTTGAAGATCGACATCCTAAAGGGATGTACGATCGGTTTAAGAACAAAACACACACAAAACAATTTTAGGGTTTAGCTAATGAGCACAAGAGATGGAAAAATAAAACCCCTAGCCTTGTATATATATACACAAGCAAACTTGGTGAACAAGTTGGTTTTCTTTCCTTGTTTTGTCCCTTGGCCGATCGGTATAGGAGATCCATAGGGATTCCGGAACCTTCCCAACTATTGCAATTTAGTCCTTTTCCATTACATTAATTACTTAACGTCCGTTAGTTATTTCGTTTAATAAATAAATAAATATAACGTTTATATTTAATTATTAACTTTAAATTCTCATACGTAAAGTGTGCAATCCCATAGTCTCGAGTTCGATCCTAACACACGTCTATTAATTTATTGTCCATAAAACCAACAGCTCCCACTTGGACATATCTTAATAGAGTGATCACATTGGTTAGCGTCTAGCAACACTTCGATGCCTCTAGTACAACTCGAGCAAGGCTCTTGGAAAACCTTTTAATGATTTCTCATTATTATTATCCTTTTGTTTCTAATACCATGTTAAATAAAGATATGGAATTAAGTCATTCTTTATTCAACCATTCATTTCGTTATAAGTGATTGAGCAAGATTACCAAATCTTGAACATATTCGGGGAGAACTTTGGGCATGGTCATGCAAACATCTTGTCAACCCTACGAGGGGCCCAGCAATATTAAACTCCAAATAAATTTGAAGGAACAAATTCTATCTTGACTACGAGAATAACCCACGAACTTTGCAACACTTAAGGAAACAACCCTTATGACTACCAGATTCATTATAGCGTTAAGTTGTTCCACAGAAGTGCACTACATTCATGACACTTATCTGGTATCTCAAGTTTGAGGATAACTATTCATAATTTACTTATAACAATATCCACAAAGTAAATTATGTAGTTGGGATAAGTCCTATATTCAATTCATTGAATATCATCTGAAATTGGTATGCATTCTCATCAATATACTTTCAAGTATATTCTACCATATCTCTCAGATTTGTCTTAGTTTAATGATACTCCCATATCATTAATTGACAAGGGACGATTAGAATAAATAAATTTATTCACGGATTAAACATGCAAATATAGGATACAATATATTATAAAATCAAACATACCAAGTATTTGATTTATTATAACAATTGTTTAACATCCTTATCCAAATACCAAATAGATCAATGCATGAAAATTTCAGTTGATGAATTATGCCTCAAGTAATGACAATCATACTTGTTGACAAGGCATAAATCAACCAACTTGATCTATCGTAATTTTGAGAATACTTATTTTAAGAATTCAATTAATGAAGTCGTTGTATGTGTGCATTCACCAATCCACATAATAATTCATAAAGTGTGTGACATCATCTATCACCAATTTATGACAATTTAAACTTTCAAACATTTTAAAGTTTAAAGTATTCTTATTCTTTTAATGTATAATGCAACTGCGCTCTAAGTAGCACAACTAGTTCACATGGCCATTAACAAGGATGAAATCCTACCATGACTAGTATTGAGTGTCATCTCAATTAAACCAGCATCATTGTATACAAACAACAATATGCTCATTAAAACTCCGTAAACTTTAATATCTTATTGTGTAATGTTTGATGCTTTCCTAACTTTCAAGTTTAAAGCTGATGACAATTTTCACAACATTTGACATATTGTTCATCCATAGAATCTAGGAGCAATTCCAGGTTTTGAGGATGTAATTCTTTTAGAATATTCATTACACAAGTTATCTAATAACTTTTAGTTAGATATCAATGTTGTCAAATCACTTCTTATTCAAGAATGATACAACAATTTTAATACACAACATGATGTACATGATGAATCTACATGTCAAACTTAGAATTCATTCATGTTCTATCTTGTCAAAAGATATTTATCCATTTCCCAAATGATATATCATGTTTTATTAGAATCATTTATTTTACTGCACATGTTTATTAATAATAAACATATATTCCAAGGTTGTATGTTTTAATTCTTAAATCTTACAAGTGAAGTTTCATTCCAATCTAAGACTTAACATTTAGCTTACAAGGAATGTTACTTCTTATATGTTATACAACATATAAGATTTAAGAAACTTAACATAATACTCCCACTAGCTTTCAGGAATACTTAAAATTTATCTTATTTCAATTATAAATCGAAACTAAGATTTAATAATTAAACATAAGAATAATTTCATAGATGCATGCATTTATCCATTCATGAATTATTGCACTTCGTACACTTTCAAAGATTATATGAATTCAAAAAACCTTTCAATTACTTACCGTCCTCGCTCAAGTAATTTCTCAAGAAAGAGTTTTGATATTCCATTGTCATATTTCATATTAATGAAAACAAGTATGACAATTATCATCTTTATATATTTAATGTGTCTAGAAAAGAATATTCAATCATAATTAATTGCTTAAGTATGATTAATAATCTTGTCATAAAACATGCATTAAATATGTGTACAATTTTGTCCATATGATTTCTACATAGAAATTCAAACCACTAGGGTTTTCAATCTCTTTGAAGAAACTCATTTCCATTCTCTAGTCTAACTATTAAGATAAACCAAATTTCCAAAATTGATTATCTTTATGGACAGCATCTTTAACATTCATAGTATGAGTAATTTACCCAATTCAATATTTGGTAATCCATCATAATGATTATCAGGGTTACTATAATCCTGTAACTCATATTTCTCAGCATATATGTCAAATATCTAAGATATCCTTGCAGATCTATGAATGAAAATTCCATCATTATGAGGTCTATCATTTACATGTCTAACCTCATCATGATATTTACTAGTGTGTTTTAGAAGATTATGTATCTTGTAATTTTATCTTTCAAGATAAAAAAAAACTCCCACTTGCCTTTTGTAATATATAGAATAGCTATATATACTTAGCAATTAGAGCAAAACTATATTGTTCTCTTTTTGGGACATTACAAATACACATTGATAATTCATGACTTTACTTTGTTAATAACCTATTCATAAATAGTTTAACAAATTCAAAATCTTCAATTTTAAAACTTAATGTGATTCATCACATTCCATAATGAAATGGTGTTTTAACAATCTTCTAGGTTGGAGTCATATTGAGTATATTCAATCCATACTCAATATTCTAACCTTGTTACTTTTTAAGAAAGAAGTTATGGTTAT
The DNA here is from genome assembly GCA_910596185.1 of Chrysanthemum makinoi. NCBI lineage: Eukaryota > Viridiplantae > Streptophyta > Magnoliopsida > Asterales > Asteraceae > Chrysanthemum > Chrysanthemum makinoi. The sequence goes on from OU343221.1 coordinate 23,094,087, forward strand.
CATGAATCAAACAAATCAAATGGAGTTTGATTCTCCTAACTGAACATACCATCAACTTGTGGTATTCATTAGAATTAATATTGTAAGACAATCTAACAATATATAAGATAAACATATTCCTTTTGGCTTACCTATTTACCAACTAAGTCAACTTAATGGTATAATAGACTTTCCAAGCCAATTGCATGCTTTATAACACAAGTACCTTTTAACCAAGTCACTTCATATCCATGTCTTCATCAAGAAAACATAAACTGTTATAATCCCATTATACGTTATAAATCATTGATCAACTCAATGACTTCTTGTATATGTCTTAATTAAAAAATATAACAAGTTAACGTCTTACTTTATTATAATCCTTAAAAAACTTTATGTTTATGTCTCTACAATGAATCATAAACATGTTTAACTAAAGTAATTATGAACACAACTCTTGGTTTCAACAGTAATTTCAAGTTAATTTATTTACTTCACAATGATGTAGGACTACATTATTTTTCATTTATTTATGTCATTCCAAAAATTCATAAATATACAAATTGAAGTAGTATTAGATTACTTCATTTATGTCATTCTAATAATACATAAATATTTAATTTAAAGTAATCTTATATATCATTTTGACACATGTTCTAAATACTTGTCTAATTTAGAAACTGCAAATATGTCCATGTAAGATCTCACTTAACATAGAGATTTACTTTGTTGTTGCAATCTCGCCAAGTTCTCACATGACGTAAATTGCAACACCAAGTGTTTCTTGAATTAGATATGTACAAGTTATATTAGAATGTTAGTCTCTTACCTTGCAGTCAAGAGAATCCGTTAAATCATATACTTATATGTTGTACCTTGCACACAATATAGATTTCTCCCACTTGTGCATGGAACAACATCATGTAGCAGATAAACAACACGACATATGTTTGTTTATGTGACTAATATGATTGTGTCATTGATATTAGCATAACTAGTAGATGTAGAACCACTTCATTGTCTAATAAGGAAACGTACATGACTATCCTTGAAAACATAAGTGTCTACAAGTGGAAAGTAATTATCTTAAGACATTCTAGAGATAATCTGGGTTACTACCAAGATGACAAAGCTTGTAACTCCCACTCAATAAGAGATCATTACATTAATTCCTTATTCAGTAATTAAGAACAAATACTCCCACTGGATTTGACAACATTGTAAGTGTTTCATTAACCAATGAAAGAAAATAGTGTTCTATTTACTTCCCTACACCTTTGAGAAAGTCCATACATAACAATTACTTATGTACTTAAAAGAATGTATTCTACTATGTAGATGATGAATTTATCCATCAATGCTATTAACTTGAAAAATTGGGCATGCAATTTCTTTCTTAATAGTTCTACTATTCCAACAATTGTAAGTAGTACTTTTAAATGGTCAAAACAAAAAAACAACAACTAGATAAAATATACTAGTTTGTCTTTTACCAATTATGCAGTAATTAGTCTAGCTTCTAATTTAATAACTCAGAAATATGCAATTTTCTTAACTATTAAAATTTGCTTACGAGTTATGTATTTAGAATTTAGACAATTCTAATTGTCCTATCATACCTTTCTTCATTCATGAAAAGGAATAGGATTGAATCTCACTCTTTCTTATATAAAGAGGACTAGGTTTATCCTTTTAGCAAAGTTGACTCTACCAAAAACCCTTACAGGTGTAGATCAATTTACCAATACAGAATAACCTACGTTTACGGTTTAATGTTGCATTAATACATTTAAAGAATTAGCAAAATTCAATTTTAGTATTTTCGATAATTAAACTTTTCAAGAAAATAAAATACCCAAGGTAATATTCATATAACCATAGAATTTTCTCGAAAACTAGGATCCAAATTATCGTAGTTCCATTACATCAGTTGATCTGCTAGTAACGAAAGCACATAATAGGGTAATCTGTCGAACAATAATTGGCAAACAATTTCCAATTCCTAGATCATTATGGGATTTATATTTTCCAACGCTATTGCAAATATAAACATGTTTCATCCCATCTTATGCCATTGAGTCCAAGATCTCACTTCCTACTCAACTTAAGTGTCTAACTAAAAGAACTGCAAATATGTCCATGTAAGGTCTCACTTAACATAGAGATTTACCTCTCCATCACAATCTAGCCAAGTACTCTCATGACTTAAATTGCAACTTCAAGTGTTCCTTTTAATTAGATGGCATATAACTTAATTTAAAAGGGTACTAGTTTTGATTTTATGTGGTCAAATCAAATATGTACAAAGATGTCATGCATTCATCTTGTAGCATAAATTTAATAAAAACTTTTTATTACCAATTCATAAAGATCAAATTATCAAAGTTTTGATTGAGGTATTGGGTTCACCAATCAAGGAATTTAGTGTTAATTATCATCCATTATACCGTACTTTTGCATAAGTGTAAACACTTAGTGTTTCGGATAATTACCACCGAAGTGGCGCATGGAATTAAAACTAATTCGCCCTTAAGATGAGCTTGTACTTTTATGGCTTACTAAGTAGCTCCATTCGAACTTCAGAGGGGCAGAGGACCAGGTAAGCGCAAAAGCATAACCTTAGACATCCATTCAGTGTGTATCATGCGCGCACTTCTTAAATAACCCCTTTATAGTTCATTCGAATGGGTGAGCCGTTCGGTCATTGTACCAAAGTCACCAATCAATTAAACTATTGAAAACTTAACTCTTCCAAAACAAATAAATTTCGCCATTGTTTAGTCCGTATTATTTTTCTATTCAAAATTACCCTTTGCTTAAAACTGCCTAACATAATAAACAAACAAGTAACAAATGAAAAAATAAACTACTAAAAACAATACGCACATAATAAACAATTTATACGTGTAAACAAGTAGCCACATGCAACTTATTCGATAAAACCCTATTAATAATCAATATCTAGGTTAAATTAATGTATATATTAATTAGGGCTTTCACTCTCTCAATTGAGAGTGAGCCACATACATCGATCGAATCGATTCGTAAACCCATAATTAATGATATACCAAATTGCACATAATTGATTATTAATGTATATAATTGGAGTTTTCCCCAATTCAAGATTTATCATAAATATAGATGTGTATAAAACTTAACAATTAATATCGCATAACCAATCTTAACAATTAAATATTCAAAGCAACTTATCCATGACTAACATGCATGTATAATCATGGATACATCATAACAATTATACAAATAGTCACAAGATCGCATACAATTCCATGTCACATAACACTTTATTCATGAATTTATCACGTAACAAATATATTAAATCTAGGTTTCGATATAGATAACAAACAATTAATATAAACCCTAAAAAAAAAATTAAGAAAATCGATTAAAAAAAATTTAGGGTTTCCACCCATAAAAATTTTCGATCCATAATAGATTTTTAAAACCAAATTAAGGCAAAAGCCCTAACCCTAAAATTAGGGTTTACATAATCATAACCAAAACCTAGAATAATCATATCTAACAACATACAATATTTTTTATTTACGCGTTTAGTAATTAATTACTCATTAAAACCAATGACTCGTGATGCCACTGTTGGAATTATATAACATGACTAATCATAAATATAAACAATAAACATCAAAGTGCGGAAGCGTATAGGAACATATAATGAATAATTAATTAACTAAAGAATAAAGTATGCGTACCTTACTTGATTCTAGCCGAACAAGAATCAAATCCACAAACTAGCAATTAGGATGAACCCTAATTAGGGTTTATAGGATTATAAAATTACCCTTACCGTTTTGTAATTCAATCCAAGATAATAACAAAAGTATGTTATTACTATGTTCTTGTACACACGTTCTAAACCGAATTAAAGTAATGCTAGTTTTATCAAACAAATAACTTGATGTGGAAAAGGTTTGAAGATCGACATCCTAAAGGGATGTACGATCGGTTTAAGAACAAAACACACACAAAACAATTTTAGGGTTTAGCTAATGAGCACAAGAGATGGAAAAATAAAACCCCTAGCCTTGTATATATACACAAGCAAACTTGGTGAACAAGTTGGTTTTCTTTCCTTGTTTTGTCCCTTGGCCGATCGGTATAGGAGATCCATAGGGATTCCGGAACCTTCCCAACTATTGCAATTTAGTCCTTTTCCATAAACATTTAACGACCGTTAATCCATTACATTAATTACTTAACGTCCGTTAGTTATTTCGTTTAATAAATAAATAAATATAACGTTTATATTTAATTATTAACTTTAAATTCTCATACGTAAAGTGTGCAATCCCATAGTCTCGAGTTCGATCCTAACACACGTCTATTAATTTATTGTCCATAAAACCAACAGCTCAATATCTGCTTTAACGAGTGTACACATTATATAACAACTCATATTATCTTTTAGGGTCTTGAGCTAATGTATTCGGAGGCGTATAGAACATCATAGCTTGCACATAGATACCTAAAGATGAACATTGCAAATCTCACTAGAGGAACCATAATCCATATATACGACTCATGTAGTATTGTTTCTATTTTCCTCGGACAGATTTAGTCATTGTAAAGAATGTCATTGTGGTGTTACATTCCCTTAAACTCACTTTCGATATTTCCCGAAATGTATACATGTTTGAATCTTTATGCCTGTTGAATGACATTGCCTGACTAGGGAAGTACCACTAGTCATTTATGTTATGTTTGTCACCTTATTCGAATCTTTGGCTTGTACTTCATATGACCTGGTATATATGTCATGATTCATGGTTACTTTTGTTAATTTGTTTTTAAGAAATATGACCGGTTAGTTAGTTGGAATTTAACGAGAGTAGATAAAGCGGAGTATTGAGCAAACTCATAGTGTATGTCGTAGAGAGTACAAAAGGGATGAGATGAATGTGAGGAATGGGCAGGTGTTTGGGTTGATTCGTTGGTTGTGATGATAAGGATGGTGAAAACGAACAACGACATTATGGCCTTGTTGCTGAAATGAGGTGTTTGATGTGCATAAGCGAGGGTGTGAGGGTAGAGATGCGCATGCATGGTAGTAAACAAAGCTTCAAGAAGAAGAGTTTTGGTTTTGTGACTTTATCCCAGATAGATGGATAAATAAACTATAATGCAATATATAATTAGACAACCGGTCCATATTATTAAGATCGAAATCATTAGCTAATCTATTATTATAATAGGTGAGTTAATGTTTTGATTTTTTTTTTTTTTTTTTTACTTTATATGATAACAAATAAGGAGATTTTTTGGAGTTACAATTGTCTTTCTTTTACCTTTGCATGTTTACGAATTAAGATTTTTTACCTACTTTTTTTTTAGAGACACGAATCTTTCTTTTACCTTTGCCGGTTACGAATTAAGGTTTGTTTACCTATTTTTTTGTGAGACACGAGTTAGTAGTACTAATGTAAACTAGGTTGAGCTAATATCTTTTCAAGCACGACAGGACATGAAGATCAAAAGGCAGCGCCCCTTCTTGTTACTTCAAACGAGTTATCAAAATCAAACAGATATATTTATATCTTTACAATTATTCTAAACTTTATTTGAAAAGTGAACATGAACACAACTTAAATGGATTATCTAATATTATCATCTCACAATTAACTACTTTAGTAACAATAAGTTACAGAATTGAAAATTGTCGATGTAGTTTTGGTGAAATCGCATACATAGTCTTCGAAGGCGCCTTTGTCATTTATTTGAAGAACACTAGAGTTCATTTCCGGTTTAAGTTAATTGCCAACTATGATACCCGAAAATAGTAATGACTTCAAAATATAACAACAAAATAAGTATTATCTGTCATTTTATAAACTTATATTATCTATCATTTTATCCAAAAGCGAACCCGATCTGAATTTGATCCGAGCCGATTAAGAGTATCATAGTCAGATTAGTCGGGGTATGAATCTTATCTAGATTGATTTGATTAAGGCTAATGCAAATTTGATCTGGTGTTGTGTTAAATATGTTAAGGATAACTTGAGTTTGGGTTAACCTGATTAACCTGGTTTTTTTTAAATAATTTTTATAATGTGTCCATCGTATGTGGTGTTTAGTTGCGACTTAATTTGATAAATGGTGTTGAAAGATTATTTGAACAATTGACCATTTCGTTTTGTTTTCTTGCAGCTTATTTCATTTTTTTAGCATGACCGAGTGAAAAGGGTCAGTCAGCAGCCCAAGTGGTCAATGTCCTCTTGCTATAACAAATTAGCAATCTTCAAATATCTTTTTTCTCTTCTTCATGTTTATGTTACCACCATGAAGATACCCACATGTTCTTACATTTTGGTTTAATTTATGATGTATTAAATATTGATAAGTTTATCCAAACATCAAAAATTTATATTTGACGTATTAATTTCGTACGAGAGTAGCAGCTTGATAAAGTTGCAGAGATTTGAAAAATGCTAAACGCGAATTAGCATGTGTCTGTTGAACATGTTATGGCAATCAATGTTGGGATTTTAGAACAAGTTAACCAGTAACCTCTACGAGTACGCAGCGTATATTGGGTCTAGTTATTGCAATTATGTTAAGCACGTAATTAATAAACAAATAATTAATACAATATTAATTAATTAAAAGATATATAGAAAAGCTAATCTTGCTTGGCAATTGATCTCTAGTAACGGAACAAGAAACCAAAACGAAACCTTAGGGGACGTTTGGTACGAGAGAATGCCATAAAATGGAATCGTAATAGAGAATGAAATTGTAGAGAAAGTGAATCATATTTGAGAAAGAATAACGATTCTACTGTTTGGTACAAATAAAGAATCCGTGTGATATAAAGCATTCTCTTGTTTGCTTATTGTATATAATACATGAATAAAAATGAATTTTATCATTTAAAATTTCGTTTTAAACATTTGATTACCTAAATCATCATTAAAATAATATGATTATTTAAATTGCTACCTTAAAACTTCTATCGCAAAAGCAATATTGGAGGATCATTTGTTAGGTGCACTCATTAGCAATAATGTGCAATTGAAAATTAATTCTAATAATATTTATTTATAATAATTGTGGCAAATTTTGAAGGAGAAAAAAAAATGGTTTTAGTATTTGAATAACTGGTTTTATAAGAAAGGGTTAAAATAAAAACGTTGATATGAACATTTGATATCAACCTATCAATTTTTGTATTTCAAAAAAAAATAAAATAAAAAACCATAATTAAATGAAATAAACAAAACATTGACGATGATTGAAATCAATTTTTTTATTATACGAAAGAATCAACCATAGAATGTCTTCCCTTTTATTCACCAATTCTCTCATTTCTTCACTATTTTAAGAGAATGGGGAGAATGGAAAGAGAATCAAATATTGATTCACCGATTCCATTCTCAACACAAACAAACACAAGAATGCTTCTCCATTCCGTCTCTCAGCTTTCCATTCCATCGTACCAAACGTCCCCTAAGTATCTAAAATAGATATCTCGAAGAGTATCACATACAAACACTTAAATCAAGTACGTTCGATAAATGCTAGTCGAGAACGTTTACCAATCAACCCCTTGAATTACTTGAATACCTCGAACAAATAAAACCAAGAACACCTTCTCTTTATTCAGCCCGAGAACCACTAGAACTGTCCGAGAACTGCTCCATGTATTACCCGATATCGGCCAGCTTTGTCCGAGATCTTTTCTCTTTTCTGTCCGAGAAACACCACGACAGAAAACCCATAATCCTTGTTACTAATCATGTTCGACCAGGAACTAATGAACAAGAATAACAATAAACGATTGAAACTCAAAACTATTGGATCTATGCATCGATGCAAGCTTGAAGGTTTTTAGAATAAACCAAACTAAAACCAATCAGAATAGAGAACATCTGATTTGGTATATAATAGTTGAAAAGTCAATCGGTCATGTATAGCTTTAGGGATAGTTGTCGTGAGTTTTTGCCTAGATTTGCATGGAATAGGTTTTAGTATTCATAGGGTACTAACCCTAATGATACTAGGATACAAACTTGCGTACCAAGTAACAAACCCATTAGCCAATCCGATCCTATGTCGTCCAGGCGCAAGGCTTGACATAAACCGACCCAAGTTCAAAGTTAACTTATCCAATAGGTCGTTAAATGAATCGGGTTGCATGCATGCATATCGGGTCAAGTATTATTCAAGTATTAAACCGTTCGTCACGTACTCTCGTGTTTAACGTGTGTGCCTCCATCGGCTCACACACTTCTAGTCGTTTACGTGTGTTTATAACTCCCACAAACCAACAATCAATCCTGATGACAAGTTCCACAATGATAACTGATTATCACATGTTACAAATATTAGTTAGCTTGTTACTATTTTATACTTAGTTAATTACTAGGCCACCAAAATAGTGATAAAAATTATAAATGTGAACCTGAGTTTGTTGTTATCGACGTTCAATAGTCATTTGATGAAAAAGATACCGATGATCTTTAGTCTTCACCGAACCTATAGCTGCTAATTAACCAATGAAGCTAAAGTCGATTTTTATAGAGAAATTAGAGAGAGTATTTTGGACACACTGAAATGATTTATAATGAATTATGAAATTGTTACAAAGTGAGAAGTACACGAAGAGTTTAAATCCTACATCTAGTGGGAAACTACAAAATATCTACAAACTAATTTAGCAGACTTCTAACTCTACATCTTTACATTTGGTGACACGTGTACATACTTCTACTCAACATAATCTTCATCTTGTGTGGTGTTTCTCGAGTGTAATGCATTTGCATAACTTCTGTGTAAGTTCTGAGCTGAGTGTTTGGCTCTTTGGTTAACAAACTTGAGTGGAGTGTTTGAATGAGGTGTTTATGCCTACATCATTAATCTCGCAACTCTAATCATTGCAAAGTCTGTTTGGATGAGTTATTTGCCTCGAACGGATTTAGTCATTGTAAAGTCTGTTGTGGCCGTAAACTAAGGTGCTGTTTGTTGGTTAAGAGGCTCTAAAAGTCTGAAACTGAACCACATAAGACTGTTTGTTTTTTTTTTTTAAACGTATGAGTAACCTAAATTAATAGTATTTGCACGGTAAATATTAAGCAATTTTATTCATGTGAAAAGAAAGATGTATAAACATGAAATAGGCTAGGACATTTGAGAAATAATTTAACGTAACGATAAACAATCAAATAACCAATAATTTAATGTCCAAGAAAATGAAAAAAATAGCACATTTTAAAATTGAACATCAAGTCTATTGATGCTTATATGAATTGTTTTAAACATAAATCATATATCCTTCACTTTCTTCAATATTCACAAACAAACAAAAAGAACAATATATTTAATCACAAGTATATCAATTTCATTATTTTCTATTACAACCAAAGAAACCCAGTTCTTCCAATCCTACCTATATTCATCATCATCAACACCCAACTTTACTTAACGTCACACCCTTAGAAAAAATCTAATATTTATTTTATTTACAATAGAAACCCCTTTTTTCACTTATCACCATTGAAGATACATTAACACCTACAAACATTATATCCGAGTCTGTAGTAGGCCGGCAACGGAATGGTGGCCAGCGGCTACATGGTGGACGATGACGGAGCGGTGGCGGGATGTGCAGTGGGGTGGCAAGAGCTTTGGATTCAAGTTTGATTTGTTGTGAAAAAGTAGTTTTGTTTCTTTTTTATCAGTCAGAGACAATAAGATGCCTTTTAAAAGTCTAGATCAATCAGAGAATTTACCCTCTGACCGTGTCTGAACAATAAAAGAAAAACAAACACTCTTTTCACCCAAAAAGATCTGACCGAATCAGATATGTGGTCCATCAAGAGTCTGTTAAGACTTTTTAAGAAAAAACAAACACCACCAAACTTACGTGGAGAAGTACCACTAATCATTTATATATGTTGTTTTCATCACGTTATTCGAATCTTTGGCTTGTTCTTCGTATGACCGAATCAAATATATGTCCTGATTCATGGTTGATCTTATTAGTATTTATAAAGAAATGTGACCGGTTATCGAGTTTGTTGGAATGTAATGAGAGGTCGAGAGTACATATAGGCGAGGGTGAAATTGAACAACGACTTTATGGCCTTGTGGGTGAAATGAGGTGTTTGTTTGTGTATAGGCGAAGGTGTGAGGGTGGAGATGTGATAGTAAACAAAAGCTTGAAGAAGGGGAAGTGTTTTGATTTTGTGACTTTATCCCACATAGATAGATAAACAAACTCTAATGCAATATATAATTAAGATGATATGAAATTGAAGTATAAACTTATCAACAATATGCATATCACTTTAATATGTATGTTGGTGGTTTGTTTGTTTTACTTTTAAGATTTTTACCTTTTCCCATGATTGTCTTCTTTTCACTTTTGTGGCTACGAAGTACGGTGTTTTTACTTATTTTTATTGGACAAGAGTTAGTAGATACTTATCCAAACTAGGTTGAGCTAATATCATTTCGAGCATGTCAAGACACGAACATCAATAGGTAGCGCCTTTAGTTGTTTAATAAGTTACTAGTTTCTGTTTTTCTGTCAAATCAAACTGATATATCTATATTTTTAAAATTATTCTAAACTTTATTTAGAAAGTGAACATAAACACACCTTAAATAGATTACTTAATATTATCATCACACTTTTAACCACTTTTCTAACAATAAGATTCTGAGAATTAAAAATTGTCTGTGTTAGTTTGTCTTTAACGTGTTCTAAAACGTCTTTCATATGACCATATTGGTGGAGGATGATTAAAAAAAGAAAAAAGTGAAGAGGAATGAGATGTTTGTATATGTAAGGCTAAATCACATCGGTGAATGAGCAAATACTTAAGTTGTTTAATAGTAAGACTACAAATAAATTAAATAAAACAAGGTTTGGTCATACTATATTGCTTTAAGTGTGGTGCGTACAATCTTTATTTTTTATGTGACTCTAATCTGGCTTATTGAAAGAAAACGTATCGTTTTCTTACTTGCGACTTAATTTGGAAAAATTGTTTGAGAAGCCATTTCCTTTTGTTTACATACACTTTTCTACAAAAGACATAGTTTAGTGAATAAAAAGGCGTAAATATTTCATATGACCATATATATTGGCTAAACTAGAATCATACACCAAACTCTAATATGTTGTTTGGATTGCGTTAGCTAGGGGTGATTTTGTGGAGGATGATGAGAAATGTAAAAAGGAACAATGACATTATGAGTTAAATGAGATGTTTGGTTTATGATGAAGTAGGTCCTTCAGTTATAACCAATGAAAAAGTAACACTCAAGTTTAAACATAAAATTAGTTATGAGTTTAGGCTTCTCAATCATTTCTCTTTTATTTTTAGTAACTAGTTCTTTCCAGTATTACTCTTCAACCAAAAAGATTTTATCCTTATACATTTTAAGCTTTTTGATTGGTTGAAAGTGAAATTCAGATAATTATTTTGAGACATTCCAAACTCATTAGAAGAGCCATAATACATCCATATATTTCTAGTGAAAAGTTCGACTCGACATATAGCAAGGGATGTACCACTAATCATTTATATATATTGTTTTCATGATGATCACTTATTTGAATAAATGTCTTGTTCTTCATATGACCAGGTTCGTCACGATTCACAAGAATTTGACCAGTGAGTTTGATCGTGTTTGGCAGGATGGTGTCGGACAGAGTGGTGGTGTTGGTGACATCACATGTGACGCTAATCCATGTGAAAGACTGAGTGTGATGTGTTATGGTTGATTCAGTTGTGTCTAGGTGCAGTGTAAGGATGATGATGGATAATGACATTGTTGTTTGTATGTGTGTAAGTGAAGGTGGAGATGCGGTCGTTAAGCCAGTTTGAAACAAAAGCTTGAAGAAGGTTTTATGGTGAAATGAGTTTTGGTTTTGTAACATGTTTTGGCGGAATGCACTTATTTACCTATAAATTTTTCTAAAACGTGCATTCGGTAATGCTTCCTTTTTACCATGTTAAATAAGCTTAAGCCTATTATTATTACATTTTTTTTACCATGTTAAATAAACTTAAGCCTATTATTTTTACTAGTTTTACATTTTTATTTACTTTAATCATACTTCTAATATTTACGGTTTATTTTGCTATTTCGCATTAGTTTTATTTTTTATAATTACTAGTTTTATTTACATTTTTATTTACTTTAGTCTTGTTTTTGAACATCTATTATTTATTTTACTGTTTTTCATTAGTTTATTCTCATTATTACTAGTTTTACATTTTTATTTACTTTAGTCTTACTTTTAAACATCTATGGTTTATTTTAGTGCTTTCGATTAGTTTTATTCTTATCATTACTAGTTTTATATTTTTATTTATTTTAGTCTTACTTTTAAACATCTATGGTTTATTTATTATTTTTTATTAATTTTATTCAGATCTAGCTTAATATATAAAAAATATGTATATCTAAAAAATCTCAAGTTAATTTAATTTCTTTGAAATCTTATTGTGGCAAAAGCGAGAATCAACATTTTCTATAAGAAAAAATGTATTCCTATAAAAAAACTCATGTTTAAATTTCTTTGATATCTAACAACGGAAAAAGTGACAAATTAAATGGATGACGAGTATAACTTAAGAGATTGTAAATCTAGAGGATGTTTGAATAAGCTTAGGGAGTGCTTGTTATAGTTTACTTGTTGGTCGTATTCTTTAAAGATATAAGATCATTTGAGAACAAAAGATTCTTTACATACTAAGGGATCAATCTCCACCATTCATTTTTATTTGATCTAATGGATGTGATTAATAATAACAATTTAAAAAACTCACTTTCATTATTTTTTTTCAAATATTAATATCTTTGAAACCGTTAATCGTTAAGCGAAAAAAATATATCATTGCGACGATCATTTAATTATCTTTCTATAGATAGGCACTTTGATATACTTTCGACAAATTTTCTTTTCATATTTTTCACTTTTTTTAAGCTTTTTCATTTTTTTTACGTTACTGAAATTTGCATTAAAAAATCATATATGATAAAACACTAATTTGAATATCAAATGTAATATTAGTATTAAATCATATATGATATGTAATATCACATTTGATATTAGTGTCAAATCATATATGATATGTAATATCATATGTGATATTACTGTTAAATCATATATTATATGTAATATCAGATGTGATATTAGTGTAAAATCACATATGATATACATATCATATCACATATGATATACATATCATATCACATATGATACTACATATCATATCACATATGATACTACATATCATATATGATTAACACTAATATCACATTTGATATTCAATTTAAGGTAAAAAAAACGAAAAAAGATGAAAAGACGTGAAAAAATGAATTTTTTTTTCTTTTTTCGAAAGTATATCAAAGTGTCCGTCTATAGAAAGATAATTAAATGCTCGTCGCGACGGTGTAAATATTTTCGCTTAACGCTTAACGGTTTAAGTGATATTTAAATTATAAAAAATATGTGAAATAATAAAATGCTTTTAATTTCAGCCGTTGATTTTCTTTTAAATGGATGGTGGAGATGAGTCCCTTGATATGTGAGAAAAGTTTGATATGTAAAGTAACTCTCCTCTTCTTTAAATCAAATTTGATAAGCGCTAATAAGCACATTTCGTAGACTTATGAGCTACTCCCTCCGTCCCAAAATTATTGTCTCATATTGACTTTTTTAGTCTTTCTTCTTCAACTTTGACCATAATTATTTTTGTTTGTATTATATAATACTTGATGAAAAATATATGAATATATTAGGTTTTAAATGTATTTTCATTTGGTATAATTTTCATCAAGTATTATATAACACAAATAATTATATTAATGGTCAAAGTTGAACAAAAAAAACCGGTCAAAGTCAAATGGGACAATAAAAATGGGACGGAGGTAGTAATAAGTTTTATTAACATATAAGCACAAGCGGATAAGATCATAATCTCAAAAAGATGAGCTTATGAATCAATTTTCCCCATTAGATAAGCTAACACAAACTGCATTTTGAGCTTAATAGTTATGCATTTTCCGGTGTATAAAGAAACACTTTACGTTTATTGGCATCTAATAAAGTGTTGACAGTGATTTTGGTTCTAAATGGCATTTTATTCAGACTTTAGTTTATAAATGAACTAGTAATTCCGTGCGTTCTTTATGCGGGCGCATATCTTGAAATAAAATTTTTCGATGAATAATGTATTTTAGTTTGTTATGTTCTTTTTAACAATAAATTTACGGATATCAAGAATTTCGTATAGCCCGCGTGCCGTTCGGACTTCGAACCCGTTGGCCCGGTCGCTGGGCTCGAGCCCGTTGGTCGCGACGTTTGGTCTCCGCCTATTCTTGAATATTTGTATAATGATGTGTTTTATTATTTGTAGTAGAGAAATTTAATGCAGGAATTGTGTTTAATTTGGTTGTACAATATGTTTGATAATTTGTATTTCTTATATAAGGGGTGTTTTAATAACTGTATTAATTATGTTTATTGATCAGTTAAATAATTGACTACATTAAATAGCATTAATGTTTTGTTTTGTTGTACACTATGCTTCTTGTCTTGTACGTCTGAAAATTATGTGCATTAAAATGTTATACACTATGTTTCTTTTCTTGTAAGTAGTAGTCATTAATAACATTGACCACTTTAATACCATTAACGTTTTAAGTCTGAAAATAAGTCTGAAAATTACATCATGTTTATTTTGTTGTACACTATGCTTATTTTGTTTGTAAATCTGAAAATTGGTTGCAGCTATTGTACATTGTGCTTAAATGGTTGTAATTTTTTGTGTAGGAGTGTTTTTAATAGCATTAATGTTGTTTGATATAATTTTGGTCTTAAAATGACATGTTTTATTTTGTTGTACAATATGTTTACTTTGTTGTAATTCTGAAAATTTGGTGCATTAAAGTGTTGTAAACCATGCTTAATTTCTTGTACGTCTTAAAATTAAGAGTGATGTGCCTTCATACATTATAAGTAGTATAAATTACCAGAAACCTTTATTACGTATGTGAGCAAACCACGTCGTTATCTATCTATATATATAATAAACGAAAGTTTTTTTGAAATTCTGTCCATCTCATTAAAGCCAAGCTGGCATATATGCCATGTCATAAAAGCCAGCTCATCTATTCCACGTGTAAAGTAGCTCCTATTTTTATTCCTTGCCTTTCACCTAAACTAAAAACACACAAACACAATTGCAACAACCCAACTCCTATTTGTTTCACATAAACCGGACGGAAAACCACCCACCGCAGCTCCACTGCCGGTCACCTCACCTCACCGCCTACACTAAAACAACCATCTCCATCTCCTCTACCCGATCTACTACGACACGCGCCCCAACACACCTTCTCACCTGTTTCTTTTACCCCATTTAGCATCCACGAAGTTAATGGCTACCAAGGTAGAAATTTTTTATTTAATTATTTTCCATCTTAGCTATTATGAGATGTTATGTTTACATCTGTAATTTGGGCTACCTGTTATTATGGATGATAGGGTTTGTGGTGGATAACGACGAGGAAAACATGGGTTTTGCCGCTAGGCGTACGAGAGGCTGGAGCAGTCGCAATTTTTTGGTCGGCAGAAATTCATATCCTTGAAGTTTGTTTAAGATGCCAAATATAAAGCTGCTAAAATTAATTAGAAGAAAAGGAAGGAAGACGAAATGATTTGTAAATGATGTGGTTAATCCGATCATTATACCCAGGTATTTAATACCATGATCTCAGGAAGAAGAGTATTTGTTTACGATATTTTGTTTCGACAAGTTAACGTTTTGTTATAGTTTTGTCATATACTCATATTCCATCTTTTAAATATGAGTTATTTTTGCTATTTTATAAATTTGGTGCTGATTGTGCTGATTGTGTTTTTTATGTTGTTTGTGGTTTTGGTGACTGGCAAGATCAAAGAAGTCGAGTAGGCATGTCACAAGCGGTGCACTAAAGCCACCTGGATACACAGCCACGTCACTAATGCCATGTCAACAAACCCACGTCAGCCATGATTTATGACATCTTCCGTAATTTAAGCTTCCGTAATTTAAGGAAGGTTTGAATTTTGGGAAACTCTTAGCTATTGGGAAACTTCTTCCGTAATTTAAGGAAGGTTTGAATAAGCGTGTGAAAAAAGTGATTTCTAGAGTGGAGCAATGAATCATTTTTCAATAAAGCAAACATTATAAAAAAGTGATTTCTGTGAGTGGAGCAATGAATCATTGGTCATATGCAGATGTAATTGGGATGTCACAACATAAATATATGACTAGGCATAAACGAATCTGAATTGTTTTTAGTGTTTTGTTCATTTCTGTTTTTTATATGATATGCGGCTCATAATGGATTTTGTATGTGTTAGGTGACAATTGCTCCTGAGGTAACCTCCATGACCAAGAGAAGAGATATCATGAAGTTACTCAGTCATTTATACCGTGCTTCCCACTTGGGTAATCTGCTGCTGGTGTATGATGGGAAGAATAGTGCATTTGCTGCTGGGCCTCTGCCGTTTAATTCAAAGGAGTTTGCTAACTCAACTCAACAGAATATAATTTGTTTCTCACTATCTGGTTTTTAGTTATTGCATTTTCAAAAATGTTTTCATTTGTGATTATGGTTTTATGCTTAAGGCGGGATCGTGAGTTTAAAGTAACCATCAAGTTTGCTGCAAGAAAAGAGCTTAATCATTTGAGGCAGTTTTTGGCTGGGAGTCAACAAGATAATCCCAAGGAGACTATCCAATTTCTGGATGTGGTTCTACGAGAGTCTCCTTCTAAAGAGTAATGAGCAATATATTTATAAAATTTAGTAGTTTTTGTTTCTGTGTGGATGATTACATTCTCAATGCAATGATTCTAACCACCTCTTATTTATTACAGTTGTTAGTTGTATGATAGTGAGGACATATCCGATTAAGTTAATCCAAGTTTTTTGTCGGAGGCTTCGACCAACACAGTCGGGTCTGTCGCTGAGTATTGGTGAGTTTCTGGACTCTTCTGCCCTATATTTCTGTTCTTTGTTTTCATTGAATAGTTTGCTGATAATGTATATATATATATATGTGTATATATATATATATATATATATATATATATATATATATATATATCTCATGTTGCAGATATGTCGACGAGGGCCTTCTTTCATGTAAAGCAGTTGTTAATAGAGTTTGTTTTAGAGCTGTTAGGAACAGCCATGCCAAGTTCACTGACTACCCAAGAAAGGATCAAGGTAATCACTAGACTTGACTTGCAAGCATATCATGTAAATGTTGATATTCTAGGTAACAATTTGTCATCGAAAAGAGATTTGTCTTTGGCATAAGCCTTTGAATTTATCATTAGCTCATGTTGCATACTGTTGGAAGTTATACTTGCTCATGTTGCATATTTTCTTCTACTTGCATCTTGGTTAAATTAACAGGTTCCTAAGAGTTTTTGCCATTAGTTGAAATATTGGGATGGAGTTTACTTCAATGTATAGCAAAAACCAGGTATTGTTCTCTTACCAATAACCCTGGATTCGGTGTTACAGGCCACGCCGTACAAGCAAATGTACAGGTGCGCGACATCAGGTGTTTCTATGGCATACTGCAGCTGAACTCAATCTACCGGACCCACGACTTTGGCTGCCAAAAAACAGATAAATGGCAAAGGACGTTGGACAATGACACGGCTTTGGCACTTGGTAAGTACACACGGGCAAGTCCACATTGAGCTCTCATTCCCTTGCCTTTATGCTTACATGTTGATATTTTTTTTAATAACAACTGCTGATCACATTGAGCTCGATGTTCGCAAAGGAGAGGTCATCAAGCGGGAGTTGGTGGTAGGTAGTCTAAACACACATCTACTTCATAAGTGTAATACGTTTTTTATGATCCCCTTATTAAATAGCTTATGGTTGTGTCGCTATTGGTGCACCTAATTTAGCTACACGGCCTGAAACAGCAGATGGTGAATCCACAACAACATCGTCAGCTGTACAACGGGTTAGCTAGACTTTAGCAACACTATAATTCGGCATTTGTATTCAGAAATGGTCATCCTGTGTGTTATTTTTATTTAACGTGAAGTCTCGATGTTTTATGAAACCACGTTATCTTCTGCACTGGATACTTATTTGCAGTATTATGTCGTTGTCATTTCAGGCACTTCTGATTCACATATGCCCAGTCAAATAAGACATGTTGCAAAGAGAATTAGAACAAGGCCGACATCAGCTCCAGGAACAACTGGTACACCCACGCGCACACTTAACTCACCTGATTTACTTGCACCATTTTCTTCTACGTGTTTGCATGTAACGGTCTCTCATCTGTTTTTTTATCTGATATGCAGGGCCACCGAATGAGTACCGAGCCTTTACACCTTGCAACTGCAGATGTTCCTTATCCCCTACATTCGAATCTAAGGTACATGACACGGTGAATTCTCTATGGTTGGTGATGGGTAAGGTTACATAGCTCATGAGGGTCGTCCATGCCAAAACCAAATACCCGTGCTACTGCAATTGCATGGGTGTTTGACTGCTTCTTGGGTACCCAGCAAATCAGTCCACCTATCAGTTTATCTGGACATATATGATATGATACTTGCGACATGATTTCTTCCAAAAGATGATATGATAGTTGAGACATGTATGTTATATCCTACTATAGCTAATGGTTTGTTGATAAGGTCGTGATCAAAGTGAGTGTTTTAGATGCCATTTGGATCATCATAACTTACGATTAGTCTCATATTTCTGCAGCTACGGAAAGGGCAAAAGGAAACGTGGTTGGCAGTCAAGGTGTTCGAGGTATGGATTTGAAGCAGGGCTGCCTTGGACGTGTTTAGGGACTTCCGGTCAGTATGGATATGGGAACGATACGTGGGTTTATGTATTGTAGAGGTAGTAATTCCTACTCATATTCATATGAATGGCCGCTTTGGGTTTGTGCTGTATTTCAAATAATGTTTTTATTGCTAGAAACAAAACAGGTCAAATGGGTCAAAACGTACTCGAAGCGTTCACTTCATATTCGTATGGTATATGTACAAGTTTTAACTCTGCCTAGGTTTAGTGTGTACTCAGCCGGTCCCAAGCCCGGATAAAAAAAGAGGAGGGTTGGAGGTAAAATGCCTCTCGCTAAAAACTTGTATTTAAAAGCCACCCGTGATTTATCACGGGTTTATAGGCTAGTTATATATAAACATACGTTAAATAGTCAATTTACCATAAAGATCCCGAATCCCCAATGATCTTCGGTTTTAACCGAACCTGTAGTTGCTAATTAACCGATCAAGCTAAAGTCGTCTCGCAACTCTAATTATCATACTAACTTTAGGCTCTCTACTTCTCTAGTTATCTAAGCCAGTTATCAATACTAATTTTTCCCTTCCCCTAGGAAGGAACGGTGAACACCAATATAAAAGAACACAAAAGAAATCTGAGTGTTTACACAATACAAAACTCACAAGTCAATGACTTCTTTTAAAGTCGTGTGTACACATTGTATAACAAATCATTCTCACACAAGTACATGACCGATCATATGCTATATATCTCTTTGTGTCTTGAACTAATGTATTTTTTTAGTACGTGTTATACCTCGAAAAATCTATACTATATAATAAAAAAATAGAGTTTTTGTACAAGCCTATGAAGGAGGCATCTAATTGATGCTCTGATGTGGCTTGAAGCTCAGGCCATGGTTATTTTAGTAAAGTACTACTCATCTTCAGCAATTGTTCTTTACATTCAAAGCTGCAGTTTCAAATCAACAATTAATGGCAACACTCCTTCTATGCATCACTTTCATTTACATCCTCTCTTTTGACTAAGAACGATTCAAATACACACACAAACAATCCCTCTTCATAATCCCATGTCTTCATCCTCTCAATTTCCCTAAACCGAAGATAAACATGGAAACTAGGAACAATTGTTCTTCAAAACCCACTGATTCTATGATGTCAACACAATGATTTGGGTAAGTTTTAATTGTATTGATATCATGCATTTTTTTATGCTATATGTCTAATTCATTTCAAATTGATGTTTATTGTTTTCCTATTCAATTATGTTGTTTTTCGATTCAATTGGTAATAGAACTCTAATTTTAATTTTTTTTTCTAATCACTATAAAAAATGACCATTGGAATTCCTCAGTTTATGACCATACGATTCAATTATTCAGGATCTATAGTGTTTGGCTTGAAATTTGGATGAGATGATCAAATATTTTTTGCCTTTCTTTGGCTTGGGAGATGATCAAATATTTTAAGTAGTCAATTCTTTCATGTTTTTATAATCAACAATATAGTTTGAGTTCATGTCATAATTTATCAAGGTCATTTAGTGAACAATTGTGTCATTGTGTGATCAATAATGATGTGCTGCAAATTTAATAAAAAATAATACTTGATATCATATCACACATTGTTTATTACTTTCTTATGTTATCGGCGTAAATAAGCATTTGGTCACAGTTAAGTAATTTTAAAAATAACTTATGTATAAATCTGTTCAAGAGGTTTAATGTCGACAGGGGTTTTACCTAAATAATGGTAAATTTTTCTCTTTTTTTCTCTTGCTCTTAGTATTTCATGAAGAATTCTAGATATGGCAAAATGACTACTTCAGGTAGGTTGTAGAACATGTCAAATGGGTAACTTTTCCGTATGGATCGGGATGGGTTGAAACTTGAAAGCACTTCTGTTACATAATTTGTTAAGTTTGAAAAATACATAATTAGTCTATTGACAAGTATATATGCATCATGTCATTTCAAAGTTAATTTAATACTAATACATTGTTTTTACTAGCAGAAAAAAGGTTTGTCACACATAACACAAATATGACTAAAGTTGGTTGCCTTTTTCTTTTTCTTTGACTCAAAAGTACGTTCTTAGAACCCACCTCTGCTAGAGTGTAACAAATGTGGCTCAGCAAAGTGATGAAGAAATGAGACGATGTCTTAAACTATTGGAAATACATGTGATGAGTGGCTTGGTATGTCAAAGTATGAGTGGTTATGTGATCAATATGATATGATTATTGTTATTAAACCCAAATAACCATATGGAGTCGCTTATTTAAACTATTTATTTTAAAAATCAACAATTAGATAAATGGAATTAGGTAGTAATCCTAAACAAGTTTGAGAAAATTATTTGATTTGATAATGGATGTTTATGCATAGTCACATGGAACGGGGATCGCTTCGGTACGGGATCGCAGATATTCGGTTTGATGGGGGTAGGTTCATTTGGGATCGGTTCGGTATGACGTATCAAGTAATGTGGTACGATGTACCCATGTAGCCAATAATTAACATATTAATTTGAAATCCGAACATTCATAATATAATACTTATCATATTCTCACAATCCCTTCAAAGAAACGGATTATAAAACTTTTATGAGCAACATAACTTAAAAAAGCATAATCAAGATCCAAAAGACAATAAACATATGAAAAACTAGATTTTAAACTTAGTCCGACCTTTAGCTCAGCAACATAATTTAAAAAAGCATATTAATTTACAAAATATGAAATATTAGTTTTATTAGAAACATAACTTAAAAAAACATAATCGAATATAAGTGGAACGTGAATCAGGTTTCAATTGGAAAGTGAATCGGAAATAATTGGATTTCTGTCCGGATTCAGATATCAATTAATTTCTGGAAAGTTATTTTCACCGATCCGGTTCGCGTTCCCGGTCGATCCGGATCGATTTTTTAGCATGTTTTGGATCGAACGAACTCGATCGCAATTCGTGGCTACTGTAGCGAATTATGTGACGCAGTTTTATGTATTGTTTTGTACCAAAACTATATAAATTTTATGAGTTAGTCTTGAACCCAACCATATCTGTTTTGAAGCCGTATCCAACTGAGACTTCGAAAATAAGGTTCCAAATTTTAGTTTATTTGTGTCAACCATAGGATGCATTATTCCATAAGTTCTTCTGATCATCCTAGATCTCTGACACTTATTATTTATGCACATGCTTTCAAAAAGCTAATTCGAGAGGGTCATGATTTTTTTTTGCTTGCCTAGCACTCTACAGTATAATGAAAATAAGGTGCGTTTGGTATCCCACTATGGCAATGAGACTATGACTATGAAAGTGATTAAATGTGTTTGTTTTGTGGGCCTAATAATGAAATGGGTATATCATAATCATAGATTCATTACACACCAATTTCGGCTCTCAAATTCACTGGCCATTTCTCTTTGCACTACAAAATTCAAATATCTATACACTTTTTCATTCCGTATTTCATCAACCAAACATAAACAATCGTAATGATATATTTTTTCATATCCATTGTCATTCTACTCTATATCAAATCCGATACCTACTGTGATTCTTAGCAACAAACCAGACGGGCGCGGTGCAACACATAAGAGACTACAACTTTTCCATTGCAATATATTCCACCAAAAGATATTAATGTAAGTGGGGAGATATGTAATGAGATTAGACTAATATTATTAGTATATTTAATCAGTTATGTTTTTAGCTACAATGAAGTAACCCAAATCTAATTATTTACTTTAAATAATCATATAAATATGAATTTGAATCTATGTATCTAAACATATCAATTGTGCCATTAGTGATTGGCAAAATTATTGTTTCTTTTTGGAGTGAACTTTCAGAAAGCCTATTGTAGCTCAAGTCAATCGAGTTGAAGAGGAGGTTGGAGCGAGAAAGATTGAGGAAAGTGAAAGAGGTGGTGCAAGAAAGATTGAGGAAAGTGAAAGAGGTGAGATTTAGAAGAGAATAAGGGATGAAAGCATGGAGGCCTCGACCGGTATACATGACGACAACGCGATCTCTTAAAACACTACAAGAGACAACATCCTTTGAACCACAATCATGCTCACAAGAAGAATACCAATTGTGGAGGAAGTTGTTTTGAAAGCAAAAGAAAAGGAGCTAGAGGGCCTTTATCACAAGGGTTAGAATTTACAAGAAGATTTGATGATCATCATCATTGCAATGTTTACTTTATTTTTTTGTTTATGTATTCAAGTATCTGCTGCTTGTGTTAATGTTTGGTGATGATGATTGATGAATAAGAATTGAATGATAATATGGTGAATGGTTGAATGAGTTGAAGTGTTTATAAGTGTCACTACTTGAATAAATAAACATTACTGTACAACCCGGTTTTATACGCAAGGTTTATAAATCTTATTTAAAGTATCTATTTTTTTCACAATAATATGCTTATATATAAGACAATGTACTTAATTACAAAATTATAATGAGCTATAGATGTGAAGAGAACTCTTATATTAAAGTGTATTAGTCGTTTATCTTTTTGTATATGAAGTTACACCATATCAATAACTCTTGTGTGTACGGGTTTGGAAACTCAAAACATGAATTGGGAAGTTATTGCTTATACGAATTTGGTTCTTTCTAACATCTAACTTCGAGATACACAAGTCACTTGCTATTTTTTTGACGTCTCTTTTAAATACCTGTGAATTTCACGGGTCTTTTAGCTAGTTTTATGTATAAATGTGAGAAGCCACATTAAAGTTTACCACACCATAAAATGAACCAAAAAGAAAAGCTAGCTTTATGGCACACCATAACAATACTATCTAGCTAAAGAGTCGTAAATGTAAACACTTTGCCTGCAGGCAATCGAGTCTTTGCTAGCCTCCCACTTCGCAGCAAAAAAGACATCCCCATGCGGAAAGTTTCTGAGTATGATGTTCGAACTCCCACGCCATGGCATTCCTAGCTGTGTCACAGCTCGGCCACATAGTGTTTTTAGTCGTTAATTAGAATTAAAGCGCATGTTGATCATGAATCTTCCACTTCTTCAACATTGAAATCTCGTAAGAGGAACCACAATTCCTATATAGATACCACACGGATGTAATGTTTTCGTTTGTCTCTAACGGATTTATTCATTGCAAAGACTGTTGTGGCCATACATACATTTTCTTAAATATATTAACAAACTTACGAGGGAAAGTACCACTAATCATTTCTATATGTTGTTTTCATCACCTTAATTGATTCTTTAGCTTTTTCTTCATATGACCAGGTATATATGTCATGATTAATGGTTGCTTTGGTTAGCATTTATAAAGAAATGAGACTGGTGATCGAGTTTGTTGGAATGTAACAAGATTACATATAGGCAAGAGTGAAATCGAACAACGACATTATGGCGTCGTGGGTGAAATGAGGTGTTTGCGTGTGTATAAGCGAGGGTGTGGGTGGAGATGTGCATTCAAGGTTGTAAAATAAAGCTTTAAGAAGAGTTTTGGTTTTGTGACCTTGTCTCACATAGATGGCTTAACAAACTATAATGCAATATATAATCAGGATGATATGAACCCAAATAACAAACGGAACAACATTTTGCATATCACTTATGTGAGTTGTTGGTTTGTTTGTTTTCTTTGTAGGAAAACAACTTGAAGATTTTTACCTTCTAACAATTGTCTTTTTTTTCTATTGCGGATACGAATTACAGTACGTATATTTACTTATTTTTAAATTGGACACGGAGTTAGTAAATATTAATGCATGCTAGGTTGAGCTAATATCATTTCAAACATGACAAGCGCGAAGATCAAAAGGTAGCACCCCCCCCCCCTCGTTAACCCCCGTTACCCACACCCTTTGCATCTTTAACCCACTTTAACGCTATAACGAGCGTTAAAAGGCCAAATAATAATTTAAAAAAAAAATCACTTCAACCCCCCCCCCCCTAACGGCTACTAGCCATTGGGGTTTAATAAAAATCATTTTAACACCCCCTTGTTTCAAACGGCTATATTTAAAAGAAAAAGAAAAAAAATCAAAAACATTTTTCACCACTATAAATACCCAACTAAAACAACATTTTTTTCCACACTTCCACTATGCAATCCTCTCAATCGTATACATCCAATTACTAAAAAAAATTTCGGGAGGCAACAACGATGATACATTCATGAATCTTCTCGGTGGTGGGTGGAATACCTCAAACCCGTGTTCATCTTCAAACCCCAACGTCTCTTTCCCAACCTACTAGGCTTGTCGAGCCAAGATCCTTTCCTACAACATCAACAATATGTGTTTTGGCAACAACATCAACTAAACACACTAAACACCAATTTTCAAAATCTAGAATTCGCACAACACTCACAACATTCACAAACTGAAACACATGATATTCCCGAAACACCCACGTCTCCTCCAAAGCCCAAAGGTCGTGTTAAACGAAAGTCCAAAAAATCCAAAGACCCCAAACCAATCGATGATGATGATGATAACGAAAACTGCGTTGCTGGGCATTGGCAACCAACAGAGGAAGAATTACTTGCCAGGTGTTATGTAGCTGTTACGGAGGATCCGATAGTCGGGCGTGCACAACCCAAAGATACGTTTGGGCAACGGGTCAGAAATGAGTTAAATAGACTCAATTTTCAACGACGCAACAAGGATACGATAACAAGCAAGTGGAAAACATTGAACCGTGATTGCACAAAGTTCAACGGTTTTTTCAAACGTGCGCAACGGGAACAGAGAAGTAGGGAAAATGAGATGGATGTCATGAAACGGGCGAAGCAAATGTATCGTGAAGAGCACAAATCAGCGCCGTTTGCTCTCGATGATGCTTGGGAGATTTTGCGTAAGCATAAGAAATGGGACTCGCCGGATCCGGTTGATTTAACTGGCGATGTCCCAAGCCAAAAAAACGAGGCTTTGTTTGGTCATGATAAACAACCACGCCCCATGGGAAAAAAAACGTGCTTCCAAGAAAGCAAGATCTGAGAGCAAGACAAGTACCGGGGAGCGAGCACCGGAGGAACGAGCTCGTCAAATCAATTCACCGAAACTATGACAAACGAGTATCATATCAAACGTGAAACCGCCCAAGCGGCGTATCGAGCCCAGCAAGTCAAAGATGAAACAATAACAAGGTTGGAAGAGATGAAGTTTTTCATGATTTACACTGATGGCGAAGATCCAAATGTCGTGGCTTGGATCAATGACGAAAAAGACCGAATCATCAAAAATATAACTTGCAACCTCGTCAGTAGATTGCATTTTCGTCATTTCCTTAATGTTGTAACGTTTAATTTCCAGTGTCTTTTTTTATTTCGTTGTAATTTTTTTTTTCTTTTTTTTAAATTTTGTATTTTAATATATTTTCAAATTAATGATATGTGTTTTAATAAATGAAGTGTTTGTTTTAGTTTAGGGGTTGAATTTGAAAATATATGAGTTAAGGTTTAACCTTGGGATGTTATGATAGTAGGTGTTTTTTTGGTGAGTTAAGGTGAAATGTTAAAGTTGATGTGGAGTTGACGTGGCAGGAGGTTAAAGTTTAACTTGGGTCATGGTTGCAAGTGCTCTTAGAGGCATTTTCGTATTAATCTAATTGAGAGCAATGTTATTTGAAGAATAGTTATGGATTATCATTAATCTTACAAACATATACTAAATATCAAACGTAATTGTGAAATGAAATATATTAAAGTATAAACACAAATATTCCAACTATGAATATACATAATTTTATTTTTTATCAGACCAAAAGTATCCCACTGTGTAAATTAACTTTTAATGTATTAACGTTTATTATAAAATAGAAGTTACTGATTTTATAGTAAAAATTTTCGTGTTTAACTTGTAGCACAATTATATGTAAAACAAGGTTATTATTTGAATGCATTGTAAGATTTGGATGTAATTTTACTTTTCATAATTGCAAATAAAAAGTTTTCTCCATTCACTCTTTATATATAGTTAAGAACTTAAGATAAGATACTTCAGCATATATTTTCAGCATGCTTTAATTTTTTAAACATGTTTTTACTTAACGGTCATTCCAAATCTATTCTATGATTCCTATAAGACCAATTCACATCAATAACGCTGGATCCGGCATTAGTGCCACGTTAACCGGCGTTATTCGGTGTTATAATTAGAGGGTCGGTGTTATTCGATTGTTAAAGGGCCGGTGTTAACACTCCAACGCCGGTTATTTGCCTTTATTTTTATTTTTATTTTTTTTTTCTTTTCTTTTTTTTTTTTTTGCCTCTAAATGAGGGGTTGTTTTTGTAAATTATTGAAGTGTTAAAGTTTAACTTAGGAATGTTATTGTTGTAGGTATTTTTTGGGGATGTTATGGTGAAATGTTAAAGCTGATGTGGTGCTGACGTGGCACAGTATTAAACTTTAACTTGTGTTATTGATGTACATGCTCTTAATGGTCATTCCAAATCTATTATATGATTCCTATAAGACCAATTTCATATTTAAGCCTATGTGTCCTTTGTTATATTAATTTCTAAAAAAGAATATATTTTTGGGTAAAGGTTTTTGATACCCGTGGATAGAATAAATGAATAAAGAGTTAATTACATGAGAGAGTGGACTTGCACCACTCTAGACCATTTTGCCTGAGCAAAACATCATTGCTTCGAACACACTCGAAACAAGCGGCCACTAAATATAACTAAAGCCTAGATCACTTGGACTTAAAATTGGGAAAGCCAAAATAAAACACCAAGCCATCTATGACAAAAAAGAAAGCTATGTAACATCAGAAGGTATGTTCCAATATTGCAAGGTCTTCATGACATTGGAACTTCTTTTGAACCGAAAAGATACGAACTTCATTCTAACATTCTCGAAAATGACTTCGCACACTCGCTCCTCCTTCCTCGTGTCTGTAGAGAATAAGCGATTATTTCTCTCTTGCCAAATGAAGTAAGTTACAGCCGCGAACATAAGCCGAGAAACCACACTAACCAAAGAATGCTTGGAAGATATGAGATCAACCATGACATGATGTCTTCTAATTTTGAAGGAGTGTTATGCATCCCAGACTTAACATTAACAAGAATCCATACCTTCAAAGAATATGGCCATTCAAAAAACAAGTGCTCATTCGAATCCCGAGTCGTCTTACACAAAGGACACCGAAGTAGGTTTAAGTCGATGAATTCGCCGACATCCTATTGCCTCAACTTGTCTTGTGTCTTAAGTTTACAAGCCATAATAAGCCATAAATTAAATGTGTGTTTTGGAATACAAAATGAGAACCATAAAGAGTCATATAGTTGCTTCACTGGTGACTCAAAATTTGTTTCACCAAAACTCTAATCTAGTGCTTGGATTGATTAGGCTCGGGGGTGATTCGGAGGACGATAATGAGAAGAGTGAAGAGGAACAATGCCATTGTGTATGAACTTAGGTATTTGTGTATGTGAGGCTACATATAAGGTGGTTAAGTCACTTGAAACAAAAGGTTCAAGAAGGAAATGAGTATCTTGGTTTTGTGACTTTATCCCACATTTCTGGATGAGCAAATACTGTAGAAGTTTTTAAGCAAGAATATGAATGAATTGTTAGTCCCGAGTATAACAATCATCGGATAGTTTTAACTATAACGTAAATCCGGTTGTTGTATAGTTTGGACTTTTTATTTTTACTTGACTATAGCTTAATGAATGAATAAAACATCGTGTTTTTTTATTTGGGGCTTTATGAGGGGAGATCATTAGCGTAATCATTTCCTTTTGTTTACTTGCATTTTAGGATAACATATATAACTAAATAAAATCATTTTTTCAAACAACTTCTGAAAATGTAACCAAGATTAAATAACATAATAATCTTGGGGATAAGATCCATTATATCGTAATTTGTGAAAAGTGTTGTGGTGATGGTGCATTTCCTTAAACTCACTTGGATATTTTGTAAAATGTATTTTTAATTTTTATGCCTTCTGAATGACATGGTTGATATATACCATGAACCTCACAACTACAAGTAAAATTAAGCCAGGATTTCATCAAAAAAATACGGATCAATCACGGGTGACTCATGAGATATATGCCTGGTCATATGAAAAACAAGCCAAAGATTCCGTTAAATGCCAAAAATTTCAATAAATAATAAGTGACAAGTCAATTATTTTTTATTGTCATCTTTGACTTGTTTTTCATATGACCAGGCATATATCTCATGATTCACCCGTGATGGATCCCTATTTTTGATGAAATCCTGGCTTAATTTTACTTGTAGTTGTGAGATTCATGGTTGCTGTTGCTAATATAATTTAAAGGAACGTGACTGGTGACGTGACCGGTCCATGTACAAAGTGAGGTTGATAAACATAATGACGCTTAGACCAACTAAGTTTTTGCCTAAAGTTTACTACTACTTTTTCTTTTTAACGACTAGTTCTTTTTACCAGTGCTCTTCAACCAATAAGATTTTATCTTTATATTTTTTAAGTCTTTTGATTGGTTGAAAGTAAAGTTGATAATTATTTTAAGACATCTCAAAATGAATAAGAGAATAAAAAAATTTGAGATGGAAGGATTATCATTTTAAATGAAGTCCAATACAAGAAATGTTTATATTTTGGGCTTGATGCGAAACATATATTATTAGGCTTACTACAGATGGGCCTTATGACATAGTGTAGAAGAAAATAGAGTAAACTACACCATTCGTACTTGTGTATAACGTTGATCATCAAGTATCGTCCTTTGACAAACAAAATTGCACCGTTGGCCTTAACTGGAAACTACTCCGCTTGGTCCCTCTCTCTAACGGCTCCTATTAAGACTCGTTAAGTCTACACAAGCATGGGTATTATGGTCTTTTCAACTATGTCACATGAAGTCACTTTTAAAACGAACACATATTTACAAATAGAATATAATTGTCACCAAACTACTCGTCACCTCTGTCTAACCTTATCTTTAATTTCACCAATCACCATCTCCTCTCATTTTCACCATCATTCATTTTCTCAATTCAGCTAATTACCTCCTCATCTCCTCTCATTTTCACCGTCACCATCCAGAACTGGTAGTGGGTTGTTCTTGTTGGTGGTTTGGCGGCAACAAGCATTGGTGGTTGTTTGGTGACAACAGGCAGTGGTGGTGACAGGTTGGTTGATCGGATAGTTGGTTGGTCGGTGGTTTGATTAGATATGTGGAGGTGGCTGTTGTGTCATAAGGTATGAAAGAGATATAAGGTGATTATAACGATGATTAGGGTGTGTTTTAAAGTGGTTAAAGAAGGTGGAAGTGATTGTGATGATGATGTTGGGAATTAAAATGGAGTTTTTATGTGTGTATATGTTCGATGCGTGTAGGTGTTATCTTGCAAAGATTTTTGTGGATCTAAAAACCACCACCACCGCCACTTATGAACAATCCGGTAGCCACGACGGATCACCAACCACCATCTTCACTCACCACCACCCCCAAATACATCATAAAAAAATTAAAACCCAAATTAAACTATTTTTTTGGCATATGGGTCAGATCCTTAAAATGGTTTTTTTTTTTGGGTTTTTTGAGCTATCTACAGTGGTGTAATTTTTTTAAACACTAATGAAGACATAGTGTGTATGTGAAGCTTTTGTGGTATTTTTATAACGGTAAAAAAGATTATTTTGGACAGATCCTTAAAGGGTTTTTTCTGGTTTTTGAGTTATCAAAAAGGTAATTTGGGTCACATCCTTAGAAGGGGTTTTTGTGGGTTTTTTGAGTTAATAAAAGTGGTGTAAAAAAGTGTTAACCTTGGTGAAGGTGGCGAGAGTAATGGAGTAAGGTGGTGGTGGGTGAAATTGAAGATGATAGGTGGTGGTGGTTTGAAGATGAAGATGATGAGATTATAAAGGAAGAAGATGAAGTTTATGGTATATGTATAACAATTACCAGGCAAACAGGTAACTTGCAAAATATATACACAAAATTGCAAATGTATTGGACAAACTTGAAACCTCTACCAACTGCCGGCCAACAACACCAGCAGAACTTGGAGCTCCATCTGGGTCTTTATTGTTTGGGCTTTGTGAAGTGGCACGAGGTGGTGAGAATGGTGGTGGTAGGTGAAGATGAAGATGAAGATGATGGGTTTTGATGATTTAAACTTTAAAGAAGATGATGATTTATTAAAGAAAAAGAAATTAATTAGTGGTGGTGGGGCTCACGTTTTTTATCTGTTTGTGTTTAAAATTAAAAGAAAAAGATAATAGCAAATTTACTATTATACCATCATTTTACTATTAAATGGAGTGACTTAACGACTGTTAATGAATGCCGTTAACTGGAAGGACCAACGAGTAACGTTTCAGTTAAGGACCAACGGTGTAATTTTTTGGTCAAAGGACGATACTGATGGTCAACGTATACCACAAGGACGACGTGTAGTTTACTCAAGAAAATAAGTTGTCATGTTCCGTTAATGTTTTTGGATTTGACGTATAAGTTTCTCATACGCAATGTACAAATATGGTTTTTGAAAGGTTGATACCCATGAAGTTAAGCATTATCAAATAATAGGCGAATAAACTTCTAAAACCTATACCGATTTGGGTTTACTTTCTTCCAAAACCGACATCAGTTTGATTAAGTAAAACCAAACGTCTTGTAACTTTTTAGATTTTAGAGCATCCTCGTTCAATGCTTTTTTTTATGAGTGTTCATAGTGATATGAATGTGAGGTGGCTTCAAACATATATGAAAAAAAAAGTACCACCCGTAATTTACACCTATTTTATGTATGAAAAAAAATCTAGTGAAAGTTATTTATTGATCTTTATAAGTTTATGTAAGAGTAGTTTGCTAAATTTGTAAATGTTGAGGCTAGAAAACTTCGACATGTCAATGTTATAAATTTGTAAATATATATTATGGACAAGTTGCAGTTAGTTCTTATGAGTAGAATTAAACCACCGTTTGAATTTCGCACTAACTTTGGAGATGCACAAAATGAACTGCTAGAAAAGCAATTATCTGGTTGTTTACTTCTTTTTCGGTTGCTATCACCGTTGTTATAGCCCGCCATCGCCCACGTCCATGGCAGTACTGCTTTAATCCAAATGCCCCTAGCTATATAGTTTCTAGCTCTAACATCTAAATCCAAATGTGCATCCTTGTTTTCACGCGTAAAATTTTTAACAAATGACATGACATTATTGTTTTATTTCAAATTCTAACCATTGTTGTTGATTCTAGGAACTTTTAACATAGCTCTTGTTTAAAGAAATTAGGAAATGTGTAATGGCAGTATCCTAGCTTTTAGAACTCGATCATCAGAATGTTTGGTAACAAGAAACTCGCTACCCAACAAATTATTCTGCAAGTAAACTTTTTAGTAAAAAACTAAGTTTCTAAAATCATTAGGAATGTTCCCAGTTAGCTTATTAGGGAGTAATGACAGTTCCGTTAGCTGAGTTAAGTTTCCAATGGTGTTGGAGACGTCACATGTAACGCCGGTCCATACACAAAGTGAGTGATGTGTTCCAGCTTATGCGTTGGAAGAGTGGAAAGGTAGTGAGGATAGAGTTAGGGTTTTATGACTTTATCCCATATGGATTGTTGAATGAACTCTCATGCAGTATATAAGTAACATTATGGAAATGTTAAAATAAGAAGATTTTCTCTCCTTGTTTTAAACAATTTGCTAGTTAATTTCTTTAGAGCAGGGCAGATTTTTTTTTTATGTGAAATGACCTGAGCTATCCTTGTAATTTATTTTGTAGTCGCGTTCTTGTCATACACGAGTATCTATTTACTTATAAAATTCTTTAATTAATAGGTGCAAATTTTAGCATGTGAAATAAACTTAGCCTATTATTATTACTAGCTTTACACTTTTATTTACTTTTATTATAGTCTTACTTTCAAACGTTTACGGCTTATTTTACTGTTTTCCATTAATTTTATTCGGATCTAGTTTATTCTATAAAAGAATATGTATTTCTATAAGATGTCACAATTTTTTTAAATCTCTTTGATAATAAATGTAAAAAAAAGTGATAATCATATCTAGCTTATTGTATAAGAAAATATGTATATTTCAAACCTCATGTTTAATTTCTTTGATATCGAACAGTGGCAAAAATGACAAGTTGAATGGATGATGAATAATATAAAAAGAGATGCTAGATCCACATAAAAATACACATAAAAACATCCACACGACGTGTCACCACTGAATGGTGGGATAAAAGAGAGAGAGAAAAGTATAATAAAATCCACCAATCGGATGACACACGTCAGCGTGTGGATGTTTTGTGTGATTTTTATGTAGATCTAGCATCACACATAACTAAAAAGATTTTAAATCTACGGGATGTTTTAATAAGCTTAGGAATTGTTTGTTTAGGGTTGTCCTGTAAATTTTGAAGACAATTTAACACCAATACAAGCAAATTTTAGTTGGATTATAAAGAAGCCGTAAGTATAAACAATCATAGAAATAAGCATATCACAGTATGCTAATCTATATTTTGAGTGGAGATCTATCTCTCAAAAAATATCAGTACAATTGCATAATGTTAATTCTTGAATCCTATAGATTTTAATTTAGATATAAAAATTATAACGTATTATTAAACTCTATGAGTACTTACAATTTATATTATAAAGTCTAAAAAAAAGTGGAAGATGGAAAAAACGCGAGTAATAAACCAAAACGAACATTGAATAAAGAAAATAGATTCGCGTGCTTTATCAGGAAAAGACATGATGTTATAAAATACAAAACCTTGAGAAAAACGCTAAGGGCGTGCTTGGTTAGGGGTTAAAGGGGGTGGGGAATGGGTAAAGTATTCAAAAGGGCCCACATCACAAATAAATTGATGCTTGGTTGGGAGGGTAGGGTTTATTACCCCGTAGTGGGTAATAAACCATTATAGAGTAAATTGGGGGGTAAGGTATTGATTACCCACCTCACTCATTCCTTTGCATTCCTTTCCCTTTCCCTTTCCCTTTTCCTTTCCCCACTTTGAACCAAGCGGACCTTAAATCTTCCTAATTTGTATTCTTACATATCTTCTTAACTCCGTGATCAAGAATAGTGGTAAAATCTACGAACGAAAACAAGAGAGATTAAACATGAATCACACTTACAAGAGGTAGGAAGAAATTGGGAAGATCCACTAGATATGTATAGCACGAGCTCGAGCCCGCGGTTGCTGGTGGTTTTGTTAAACATGCAGGAAGTATCTTGTCAAATATAGAAATTTGCAGCATAAAAAAAAGAGAGAAAGTTTGTAAGGCGCATGAAGGTAGAAAGGTGTAAACAACCTTGGTGATTATTATGGCAAACACATGTTTAAATACAACTTTGCAGCACAACAGATGAAACAACATTTGGATAAAGTGCAACCGGGATGGCATGCATAACAGCACATGCAATTCGTAGTGACAATACGATCCACAGTTTTTTACAGTTATATTTAAAGGCAAGTAAGGCATTGAGAAATTACCAAGAGAAATTATATCTAAGTTAGACTTAATTTGTTGCTTTTGTTTTGAGGCACTCTGGTCTGCAGTTATTTCCATGGCATCATCCTTTCCTCGAGCAACCTTTTTTGGAGGTCTGACCTTTCTAACATCTTCTTTTTTAAATCCTGAACCACAATAACCAGGTGGAAAGTAGGTGCTCCATTCCATTGAAATGGCAGCGGTTGGCGAGCTTGATTCAGTGCCTAAAATGCCCATGGTACCTGCACATTTAAAAAATAAGTAATGTTTTGTTTATTTGATACCAAGACTGAGATGAAAAAGAGAAACCTTTCTTGTTGCCTAGATCCATCTTGTGGTTTCTTTTGAGCTATTGTTTGGTAAATCAATGTTTGATGTACTTGTTTTTATAGGTGGAATTTGAAATGATCATGTCTTTTATAAATGGAATATGTGCAGGCAATGTGCATGGTTAAAAAAATAACCACTTGATTAAAGCAGTTAATGCCTACACATGTATAAACTGTTGATATCATTAAAGTGGAGGCTATGCATGCTTTATCTGAGAATTCTGTTTCAGCAGCCATTAACATTGAAATACGCACAGGTGTGCAGTACATGGTTGAAGAAAAAAACAGTGAATCCAAGCTTCATATCTCATAAAAAAAACAGTCACAACACATGAATGATGGTTGCAGAAATGATCATGTCATTTTAGTCCTGTAACTATTATGATTACCTGAATCGCAGCCTCGCCAATGTTGAGCTTCCGTAGATGATGCATGGCTGTTTTTTGAAATTTGCATGGAAACGGATACAAATCTGAAAACAAATTTAGAAATGCAAATCAGATTGTCCACCAATAGCAAAGAAAACGTGCTTATAACAGAGTTATGCACCAAAATTCTTTTACGGCAGGCTAGCTTTTGGTACATGGTTATGCCAATAATATTAAGTTATTAGAATAACAGCGAGGCATTACAATAATTGCAGCACTGAGTAGTAAATTGCAGACTAAATTGTAAAGGCAACATGTTCATAATACATGGTGTATCATTGTCATATGACTGGATATCATTGCCATACAGCAAAGCTAACATTTCAGCATTGCATGGTAAAGTGCATCCATCACTTATCAAAGTATTTATGTAAATCGATAATTAACTATATCAAAATCTGGTGTAGGTCAGTCACAACCATATACCAAGAAATAGTGTAAAAAATTTTTTATCGATTATCGCTAATAGTGTCTACAAATTATAGGTAAACGACACTTACCGCAACAACCAAATGTAAATGTAGGATCTTCTAGTATCTTTACGTCCTCTTTTTTGCAACCTGACCTGTAATAAGTAACTGAAGCATAAGCTTCTGCTGCGAGGAAGGCGACTAGTTGCTGAGGTTGATTGGCTTCTTCAAATGCCAATGGTTTCTGCATATGAAATGAAAAAAGAAAAAAAAAATTAGCATGTGCTGTTTGCATATAAACATAGAAATGAAAGCAATAAACATTTTATTTGGCTTGAATTCATGTTGCAGTTGCTTTAGGTTATTGTTTTGTCAGCTGCTGTTTAGTGGAAAAGTTATCCACTAATGAGATTTTAGATCAGTTGTTGATTTATCAAGGGAATCTGTTCAGATAAAGTGATTAAAGTAAAATAACACAGGCTGCACTTTTGTCTACAGTAAAAAAAAAATTAGATTAGTGGTTAGTTTATGAACTGTTGAAAGGTCCTTTTTGGTCAGCCTAGCTTCCATGCTGGCTTGTTTGGGCATCTGCCATTGGAATGATAAGTAATGAGACACTGTACCATTTAAGTTACACTAACTTATTGCAACAGTTTTGTTCTTGTCTATATAAGGGTTTTTTTTGCTGGCTTGACAAACTTGCCTTCCTGCCTTGTGATTTTTTTCAGAGTTTGTTAACAAAATGGCTTTTACCCCAAACATTGATCAGCTGAAAGCAGCGTGCGGTTCTTATGAGCTGCATAATGCATTTAAGTTCCAGTTCTCAGGAGCAGGGTGAGAATGAGGAATTCATCATGCTGATTGGAGACAAATGTGATGATGTTCGGCGCCGCCTGCAGAGAAGGACTGAATTGCTGGAAGAGGGTCGTCGGTTGAATCCTTTAGATGATGTTGCAAATGACGGTGTTGAATGCTTGGAGGAGGCGCAGAACAGGGACTATCAGATCCTTGCTGCACTGATTGAGGTCCTTGATTTGGCTAGGCAAGCACGTATTGAGAAAACCCGTCATGTGTTTACAATGGAGTTTCATGATTAGGGTAGCATCTTTTGTGTGTGTGTATGATGGATTGTTTTATGATCTTTATGTTTGATGCTATAGTGGCATGTGTTAGATTGACAATGTTAATCTATGTTTGCATGCGTGTAACTTATGTTAAGTATGAATAAAAGTTACGTGTGTTTGTGGTTTAACAATTGTGCTGATATATGTGTTGCTATGTAATGCAGAAAAGCAATAATATGGTTGGGTTACTTGTGTTGTATTTGGACAATGTGTGGAGGCAAATGGTGGGTTCCTTTTATGGCCTACTGAATATTTTGCAAGCACAAATCATTTACGTATTTTTAAATCTGCAACACTTACATGCATTGCGAACGATATATGCAGAACAATAGTAACAATAAGTTAAGGATAAAAAATTACCACAAAAGACGGTCACCATGTGAGTTGCCTTGGTCTATGACTATTCGCTGCCATTGATAGCATGACGGAGAGCACCTTTCTGAATTTAAAAAAAATGAACAACGCATTTAGAAAAAATAAAAATAAAAGCGTGCAAAAAAACTAACATTGGCTGATAAAAGAATCGCACGCTCATAAACAGCTAAGAATTTTTGGTTCTGTGAATTATAGGATAATGGTATACATGAGAATTCACTTACTATGCTAAACTGGTGATCCAATACATATTTTTGCAACCGACAAATTTCTTTCTGCTCTCACCTCCTTCTTGCACTGAAAAAGAGAGAATAAACTGCTATTTATACGACACAATGCATATTCATGTGTGAAAGGTGTGATGTAACGGCACATATCAACCAACCAAGTTTAGACTGTTTGCCCACCTGCAATGTAGGTTTGTTGATTGAATGGCATGCCAGATCTAGGATGATCTATAAATTTGACAAATGATCCTATGTTTGACATGCCATTCAATCAACAAAGCTGGATTGCAAGCAAACAAATAATCTAAACTTGTTTAAGCATTATGCATTTTATTTTTATTTTTATTTTTTTTCCACTCCTTTCTCCGGTGTGGCATTTTATATCCAGAAATATACATATTTTTTTTAATTTGTTTTTTTGGTTCTAAGAATTATTTATTTTTTATTTTTTATAATCTGAAATCTCTTTGTTTTGGCAGTTCATATTTGAAAAAATGGTAGGTATGCCAAAAAATGTTTATAGAGAATCAAAAGTCATAATCACTTTCCACTGCATTTGTAGACTCTATAGTGGCCGTCAAACCTAAAGTCTAGTTAGGCATGTGCTAGCCATAATTTGTTCTTTAAAAGACATACATAGCATCCTAACAACACAATGAAGAAAACAAAAATAAAAATGAACACACCTATGCCTTTTGCGAAGAGCTTGCCCGCCGGGTCTAGTTTTGTGAAGGATATGATGGTTGTTCGATTCGGAAGAGAAGTGAGTATGGCCATGGCGGATGAAGCAGAACTGTTGAAAAAGGTCCAGGACATCAGGGCTCGTGTAGCAGAGCGCGAGTATGTGATTGGAGAGTTGGAAGCGTTGTATCCGTTTGATTCTTCTGTGCAAAGCATCTCACACCTAAAACATCTGCAGGCTGAAGATTTATGTGAAGCTACAGAGACACTGGACAATATGACAAAGAAGCAAAAGCGAGCATAGGAGCTTGCGTCATTTACTGAGAAGTTGAAGGGGATGGTCTACTGACAACCTGTATTTCAGTGTTTCTAAAGTGTTTTTTGGGTCTAAGTGATGGTGTCAATAGGTAGGATCGTTGTTGTGTCTTCATCAAGGGTGGCCAATGTTTATGTTCTCTCGCGACAACCTATCATTTTTTTCTCTCAGTACGTTTCAAAATCCACCGCAAACTTTCATGTGACTATATTAATCTCGCTTCACCATACTTGTGTTTGCTATCTGTTTACAGCGGGGTTGGTCCATGAGCGGTTCGGCACGCTTGCAGTGCAGTGTGCAACCTGTTATAATAAGGTTATTGTTAGTGCATGAGCAACTAAGGCAAATATTAAAAGTTTAAGAACTATTCCGTTTGAAGCTCCAGCTTAAATATAAAGGGTAGACGAATGCAAGCCAAAATACCAAATATAATATATACTATAGTCATATTTTATTGGACAGATTATTTGGATAAACTCACCAACTACCTATGGCCATTCTTTTCCAAATTCCGTATTGACACCTGGTATCATGCACAGCTCACGATGGGCTAGTTTAAAAAACACCATGAGAAACTCGTTGTTCGACACTATAGTACTGTGCAAAAAACAAACCACACTAACGTACTTTCCAATGGTGGATGCCGACTTCTGCAGACTGACGGTGGACACTTGTGTAGGTGATCATGACAGAGGTGTGCGTTCATCCTGTATCTTGTATGTAACAGTTAAGATGGTCTTTCACATCTGACTTACCATGTTCATAAGCAAGGATGGCTGTATCGAAGAAAAAAAAAGGGAAAAAAATTATTAAAACATGTAAAAAAAATGACGACTGCTTTAAAAATCACTGGAAATCCAGATGGGAAGAATTACCCATCGGCACACAGAATCCATTGCTGTGACCATCCTTGCCTGAATGTATGCGACTCCCTGTAATTTGCACATACCAGTTGGCAACAACAATCAAAAGAAAACGTGCGATATTAGCATTTGGATGTCTGCATGGCTAACATCACAGCAGGTATAAGCACATCAAGAATGCGGGAAAAAGGATAAAATAAAAAAAGAGGACTAACCTTCACGACTAACCACATATGCGATGCAGGGTAGCCGAGCTCCCACACATCTGTTTTTGCGGCTCACCTGTTTTTCTGCGATGGCATGAAAAAAAACAAAAGGCCAGTCAAATTAAAAAAGATTAATTTGAAAAGAGAAGAACAAAAGCAAATTTCCATCGCTGCATACCCTATCGTCCGATCAATAATGGCTCTTCCACCAGATGCATGTGCGAAATACCAAAAAAATACACGTATGGCTGTTTGTGGAGGTGCAATAGTAATAAGAAAACCAAAAAAATAGCGCGCACAATGATACATTGGGAAACATTGCAATGGCGGCAGTGAAGTGCAAGGACATACCTCAATTGTGAAAAAATGAATGGTAACTTTTGAATGGCAGGATGAAATACTCTATAGCTTAGTATCTTATACATTTGTTGGGATTTCTTAGCAACAGTGCAAAATCTATAGTGCTCTCACATGTGGCCTTTAATATCTATACAGCCTCAGACCCGCGAATCTGGTAGCGGCACCAGAGACTTAGTATGGCTGCAACCACAATTTGGTTAGGGTGGCTTTCCAAAACATGAGAGCCTATGAAGTCTGCTTACCAAATACATAAATGCAGGGAACTATCATCATCGGCATTCTAAGCTGGGACGTTTATTATGCCATTTAATATCTATAGAGCCTCAGACCGCGAATCGCTTAGCGGCACCAGAGACTGAGTATGGCTGCAACCACAATTTGGATTAGGGTGCCTTGCCAAAATATGAGAGTCTATGAAGCCTACTTACCCAATACATAAATGCAGGAAACCATCATCATTGGCATTCTAACTTCACAATACATGCATAACCGTCGTGATATGAAGGACACCCAATTGCAACTGCCTTTAACATTAAATCTCAAATCAAAGTAATAACCTCACTTGTTGGCCCCAACATGTAACCATGGCCAACATTCGAGCACCCATAAGCAACATCTACGTACTCTAATACTTAAAAGTCGAATGCACCAGCTTATTGAAGGCGTCAATGGTGATAGTCATAAGATTGCAAAGATAGGTGATGCAAGCCCATTCTATTAACCCCACATGTTCCATTCATTCCTACTCACATTGCTCTTTTTCATCTTAGAAGTTATCATCAGCAGCTTTTTCATATTAGAGCATACTCATCAATGTGACAACATAATTCATAAGCCATATAGACGCTCAGAAATGCAAAGATCGCATCGGCATCGAAGCCGCGGGCTGCAATCGCAATGTAGATGCGAGTGCCTTGCCGCAGACAGGTCGCTAAAGCACGGTAGCGAACCAGGCCAATGTAGAAACCTATCATCATTGCGTCGTTAACCTCTTGGTGCATATTCAAGCGAAGAGGATACACCCGCCATGGCTGCAACAGCTGGCTGTTACCCTGCCAAGATACGGGCCATCTCACGTTTACTGAATAAACCCCAATTAATCCATGTGAGCGTTACCTGTTCCTGTAATGTGCCAAAATGAAACGAAACTTTCAGCAAACCATATTCAACCAACCCCAACATAAAAGGGCAACCGACAGGAACAAAAGCACGAAACCTACTTTGTATTACAACTATACCTTTTAGATCCACCCAGGTATATCTCCAGAAAATTAGGCAACAATATAATGATCCAAACATAGGTGGAGCCGTGCACTAAAAGTAATGGCCATAGCTACACCAGCTGCAGCCTCAAACAGGCAGAAAAGCAAAAGCGGCATGCTGCAACTATGGTTGTAAGCATCTAGGTATTTCAACCTCAAATTTGATTGCCGATCGAACATTTGGTGGGTTGGCTTTTTAAGCCACCCACGACGATTTCGAGGGACACGCGGCTCAGATGGGCGAATATTCAAGCAAAGAGGATACATGTCATGATCGCAAGTGCTCACATCGTGCCAAGATACGAGCCATCTCACGTCTAGTGAATAAACCCCAACCCATCACGGCCTCCCAAAAGGAATGCAAAGGCAGACGATTCACCGTTGCGCAAATAACAAAAAGCGCAACCAGAGAAAGCAGCATTCATGGGAGCGTTCCCTAGTGAACCACATCAATGCAGAGACCCATCATCATCGCATAGACAGGTGTGACAATTTTGCTGGACACACGGCTCAGATGGGCGAATATTCAAGCAAAGAGGATACACCCGCCATGGCTGCAACAGCTGCCTGCCACCCTGCCAAGATACGGGGCATCTCACGTTTACTGAACAAACCCCAATTCATCACAGCCTCGAAAACAACAGCATGGCTGCAACTATATAGTCACCATCCCAAACAGTCCTTTCCAGCCAACTTAAACCACCAACGAAAACATGTTTTCCAGGCAAGCTAACCGTGGGAAAATCTGTTATTTCTTATCAACAGTGCCTGCAATTGATGAAACCTTAGGAAACCAGCTCCATGACAGCAAGGCCTGAAAACATTTAAAGGTCACAAAATCTTTTCAGAAGTTATACTATTCACCCAAAATCTAATTTGGAGAGAGCGTTTAAGCATAAAACATGACATCCCATTCGACCAACGCACAAACTTCAAATCAAAAAAGAAACCAAAAAAAAACCCTTAAACCCTCACCAGAAGCTAGTATGCAATCTTCGGAAAACAATGAAAGGCAAACACAACATAGGGCACAATACGCAAGCCTGATGTAAGACACGGCAGCCCAAAAACAAAACTCTAAATAAGACACCATGCCATAACCACCATAGAGATCATAAAAATCAAATACCACAAAGAAAAAGTAAAATAAGGCCTAAAGAAATGGAAAAAAATCGACCCTTTCACAGCCCCTTCAAAATTAACAAATATGCAATTAGGGTTTTCGATGATCAATAACTGAAATTGATAAGGCGACCGACAGATTCACTAACCACAAAACCAAACCTTAAATAACACATCATACCATAAGCAAACAAAACCCTAAAAAACACATCATACCATAAGTAAACGAAACCCTAAATAACACATCATAGCATAAGTAACATAAAGATCAAGTAAAATAAGCCGCAAAGAAAGGGGAAAAACAACCAAACCTTTAATCATCTTTCCAAAATCAGCGAACATGCAATTAGGGTTTTCAATAATCAATTAGGGTTTTCAATAATCAATAATTGAAATCGGTAACCCCAGTGCGAGATTCACCAAACACACAAAATATATGGACCAAAACATAGTCATCGGTGTAGATAAAACGATGTGACAAACGGAGATCCACAAAACGCATAAAAATATTGTTTCCATAGTACGCGAATCACCACTGACCAACCGACATGCGAACACGTCAAGGTGTCTGGGTAGATCAACGAAGCCGGGGTTTCTCCCTGGAGATATACCCAGCAGGATCTAAGAAGAAAAGGGCAATGCGAGTAGCAATGAACAGAATGGGCGGTTAATAGAACGGGATCCACAAAAGCGTGCCAAGCGCACATGCGAGTACTATAGATTTTGCACTGTTCCTAAGAAATCCCAACAAATGTATAAGATACTAAATTTCTCACCTGTTAAATATAGAAAAACACATTGGAGTGGGCTTGTTAAATAGAGCCGACCATATAACACCACACATGTTGGATCAACACTTGAGGTCCAATGATATATTCTATGTACAAGCCCGTATCCAGCCTTGCGCTTGTTATACCTTACTTGTGGTCTTATGTTTTTGTTGAAATTTTGATAACCTGATAAGCACATTTTGTTGGCTTATGAGCTCATAATAAACATGAATTTGTTGATAAAATGAAGGCAAAAACGAAAAAATGTGTAGAATTAGGTGGTTTTAGAAAATAAATGGTGTATGAAGTGCAAGTTTGAAAATGAAGGATGGGGTTCGTAATAATTAATAGGTGGGGTTCACAATGATTTCGTAATAGGTATATGTTCATAAGGGGTGTGAAAAAAGGGGTTCGGAGTCAGCTCGCATAGATTCACAATGGGGAAAAAGGGTTCTTAGGTGGAAAGAGGTGGGTTTTTTTTAGAAGAGAGATTGTCAGTTTATTTATATGTATCATATTACGAGACATATTGCGAAAAATTATCAGAAAGACTTTTGAAAACTATATCAAAATGAATATCAAATTAAAAAGAATAATCTGATACATAATTTGTTCAAAATTCTTTTGTTGTGATTTTAAATATACGTGAGATTAAAAGACATGAATATGTTATAAGTATGTGAGAGAGTGTAAAGTTGAGTCAATGAAGCTTAAGCAATTAAGCGAGCCACAAGTGAGAGTTGTACCGGATGGGTGACCTTCCGGGAAGTCCTCACTTGTGGACCACAAACTCTGTTGATATTAGGAAATGAAGAGGAGAGCCTGTATGCCACTAGTTGAGCAGGTTTGAATCCAAGCCGGCCCCGGTTTTCTTCCAGCCGTTACTCCAATGATTATAATCGTGGAGACGGTATGGTTTTCGGGCGGACGCCTAAAAATCCCTCTACACCAGCGGAACCAAGAGACAACATAGTCTGGGTATGTGGTGGATGAGGGCCCATTGTTTGGTGGGTGCGACTCTAATCCAAAAAATGAAAGTCACCGTTCAAAAAAAAAGTACAACTATTGGACTATAACCTCATGATATTTGAAGGAAAAAAAGGTATCAAGGACAATTTACTTTTAAAAGTGAGGATGTTTTTGTTAGTTCACATTTTAAAAGAAAGTGATATGCACATCATATAATCGCGCATGTTATGTATAAAGTATAACATTACATATGCATGTTTGTGGTATACACATTACTTATTGTGGTGTACATATCACCCTCATTTTAATGTCTTAGATTTAACTATATGATACAAAGTTAATTTACATTGAAATAATTGTCATCTTGGATTAGTTTTTGTATGGTAAGGTGATTTTCACACTCTTATTTCTTATTTACACATTTTAGTATGTCCATTCAACAGTTGTATATTTATTATATAATGTCTTATGAGTTTGTATATTTGAGTGTGCAAATAAGAAAATATAGTGTGCCAATCAATTCCCTTTTATATGACAACTTATGCTTCTAACTTTCTAAGTAGCTTTATTTATTCTCGGATTATCATAAGCAGACACGTTTAATAACTCCAAATATAATCTTCAATAAGCTTTACTCATTCATAGATTATATGTGACGAAAACCAAGTCATTTGAAACAGAAG
This sequence comes from Chrysanthemum makinoi, assembly GCA_910596185.1. NCBI lineage: Eukaryota > Viridiplantae > Streptophyta > Magnoliopsida > Asterales > Asteraceae > Chrysanthemum > Chrysanthemum makinoi. The sequence goes on from OU343221.1 coordinate 23,138,490, forward strand.
TATAATTAAAGAAGCAAGTGAACTTTGATATCGTCCCACATGGATAAAAAACAAATATTAACGCAGTGTATAAATGAAAACATGGAGATAACAAATTTTGCATATAAAACATCGAATGTTGTTAGTTATTGTCATTTTCGAAGTATGACATATATGCATATATTTTATTTTACGTATATTATTTGTTTTACTATTTTTTTTAATGAATAAAAAGATATTGTAAATGTTGGGTGTAGCCCCAATGCGGTAAGATAATCAACTTCAAAGACAAATGTGCAATGTGAAACAAACAAACTCCGCAGTGAATCGATACCACTTGGTGGTTACCAGATATCACTTGGAATCATGTGATCACTTTCCAAAGTAAACTATTCGACCCTAATGCCTGGTATCACGAATATCTACTTGGGATAAGACCAAATGTAGTTATAGAATTAGGCACAATTCAATAACCCTTGCGCTTATAAGTGTTTAGTTTTCTGTGTGTTCTTCATGCATAATCAAATATCCTATTTATAGGATAATACTCTTGGTTAATTCAATGGAATTATGAGTATTAATCGGCCCATTTATTAATAGCCTCATAATTATCCCCATTATAGCCATTAGTGGTTACATGACCAATTAAACGTGGTCATTAAGTAGTTGAACCGCCACTTGAATAGGTCAAAACCGCTACAAGCAAGATTTCATAGTGTTATCGTGGTTACGCTTCAGTGGAAACACCACGCTTCAAAACACTACTTCAGAAACACCACTTCAGAGAAACACCACTTCGTGAAACACCGATCCAGTGGAAGTAGTACTGCTTTGAAACACTGATAATCTGTGGTAACCACAACAGTACTTTCACCAAGCACTACCAATACAAACCACTACAAGAGTCGGGGTGTTCATGGACCTTATGGGTGTACACTTCGTACCTCCTAACCCATTACAAGGTGTGAACTATTCCCACAAGTGCACTAAATTTTCCAACAATCCTCCCCAAATTTAGTTCACTTCCTTTGCATGAAAATTAAACATCAAGCAAAACATGTGCATAAATGAAAATGTCCGGAGGATTGAATTTCCATCTTAGTAAATTACACGTTTCAAATATTCGAGAATCGGGGTGTTCTAAGAATTGAACCCTTCAACCCATTTGAATACCTGGAGATAAAATACACACAAGTTTTCAAACACTTAAAAGCTCCCGACACTATACAAGCCATGTGTCCATATCCAAATTCATAAATGTTGTAAAAGCTAAAAGTCCAAAGCTTCCAGAAGCGGCAAAACTTCAACATTTACATAGGTGGTTCCTCTTTATTCATGCTCCGGCCAAGCACTTTTTCAAAGAAAATTAACCATTAAGAAGTAAAGACTTCATCCTTTCAGCCAGGTTCTCGAGCACAACCTTGGGGTGTAAAATAAAACATGTGCTACAGTCCACTGAATGTTCAGCTTTCCACATTGAACTCAGCTCCCAAGTTTCCTTAGGAGGGAGTTGGGTGTCCTAGCATTCAGTGACTAAGTTGGACTTAAACCCATCCCTTTAGCGGACTTTATAACCAAGTCTCAAGCCAGAACCTTCAAGTGATCGCTAAGTTCGTTGAGATCTCACAAAATCTATAGATACCACCCCATTCATGATAAGCTCACGAATCATGCTATGTCCGACACCTAAGTGTCTAGACTTACCATTGTACATCTGGCTATAAGCCTTAGCCAATGTAGTTGCACTATCACACCGGATAGAAATAGGTGCTATAGGTTTAGGCCACAATGGAATCTCAAGGAGCAAGTTTTTCAACCATTTCACTTTTTACCGCACTGCTAAAGCCACAAATTTAGATTCCATTGTTGAACTGGTAATGCAAGTTTGTTTCTTGGATGCCCAAGAAATTGCACCTCCACCAAGTAGGAATACCCACCACCGGTAGACGAATTGTCTTCGTGTTATGATCCAACTTGCATCAGTGTATCCTTCCAACACCGATGGGTAACCAGTATATGAGAGACTATAATCCATAGTTCTCTTCAAATACTTCAGTACCCTTTGAACGCTTGCAGCTGATGAGCACTAGGATTACTAGTATACCGCCAATTTTCCCACCAAAACCAATAGGTCTTGTACAAGTCATGGCATACATCGCCCAATTACCCTAGAATACTCAAGTTGAGATACGCCTTGCCATGATTAGGCATCAGCTTCTCACAAGTATCCATAGGTGTACTCACTGGAGTACAATCAAAGTAATTGAATTTCCTCAGAACCTTCTCAATATAATGAGACTGAGAGATAGAAATTCTATTACTTTCATGTTTAATCCTTATACCAAGGATAACATCACCTCCCCCATGTCTTCATGGAGAACCTTGATGACAAAAATTCCTTTGTCAGGTCAACTGATTTTGGTCACAAAAATCAACATGTCATCAACATATAGACAAATGATGACTCTTTACCGTAATCATCAAATTTGCAATATACACATTTGTCAGCCTGGTTAAGAACATAACCACTAGACAAAACCACTTCATCAAATTTTTGATGCCATTGCTTAGGTTCCTGCTTAAGTCCATAAAGAGACTTAATCAGTTTACACACCTTGTTTTCATTGCCGGGCAAGATGAAGCCCTGAGGTTGGTTCATATAAACCTCCTCTTCCAATTCACCATTCAAGAAAGTGTCTTCACATCCACCGATGAATAATCGACAGAATAGATGCCATAGCAATCGCCAGTCTTATGGTACTGATACGAGCCACAGGGCATAAGTATCAAAATAGTCTATCCCTGACTTTTGTTTAAAGCCCTGAATAACAAGTCTAGCCTTGAACTTTTCAATAGTTCCATCTACCTTCATTTTCTTTTGAAAATCCATTTGCAACCTAGAGGTTTGCAATCAGGAGGTAGATCAACCAACACCCAAGTGTTGTTCCCCATGATGGAATCCATCTCATCATAGATTGCTTTCCGAAAACAATATCCTGGGACTACATTGCTTCTTCAAATGTCTTGGGATCATCCTCAACAATGAAGCAATAGGAGTATTGGTCGGAGACCTCATCCCTTGTTCCTTCAACTAAGTATAGTTGAAACTCAGTCCAAATGACTTCGATTCCTGACCCTTTTGCTCTTCCCGAGCATAGGTTCAGTTGTTGAACCACAACCTCATCGGGACCACTGATGGTTCATCATCGTGGACCTCGATATACCAGTGTCATGAGTTCCATTAGGAATCCTCTGACTTGGTCTAGGACTGATGAGAATCTATTCTCATCAAAAGTTGCATCCCTTGATTCAATTATTGAGTTAATTGAAACATATTCATTAGGTTCAATAACATAGAACCTAAAAGCCTTGGAATGCTCAGATATCTAACAAAGATGCAATCAATGCCTCTTTCACCCAAAGTCTTTTGCTTTGGATCGGGAGTCGCATAAAGCCCTACAACCCCTGCACTCTGAGATAGTTCAGTTGGGTTTCCTTTTTGTCCAGAGTTCATAAGGGGTAACCTTGTTCCTTTTGTTGGGAACCCTATTTAATAAATAGCAAGCTTTTAACATAGCTTCACCCCAGAACCCTTGACTCAGTCCTGAAAAGGACAACATGGAATTAACCATCTCCTTCAAGACTGTTTTCCTCTCGAAATACCATTTTGCTGAGGAGTATAAGGGCGTAGTTTCATGGATAATTCCAACAGCAAAGTACAGAGTATCCATGTACTCACCTCCCCTATCAATCCTTAATCTTTTGATCAAAGACCCAAGTTGTAATTCAACTTCAGTTTTAAACACTTTGAATTTATCTAATGCTTCATCCTTTGTATGTAACAAATAAACATAACAAAACCTAGAAGCATCATCAATAAACGTCACAAAGTACTTATTATTTCCCAAAGAAGGAGTGGCATGCAAATCACACAGGTCACTGTGAATAAGCTCCAAGACCTTAGTCTCACGACTAACACCATGAAAAGGTTTCTTGGTTATCTTGGTCAACATGCAAGTTTTACACTTTTCGGTGTCCATGTCAAAAGCTGGGATCAACCCATCCTTAGACATATCTTGCATTCTTTTATAGTGTACATGGCCAAGTCTTGCATAGGATAGAGTCAGCCTTATATGTGGTCACAAAAGCTGAAATAACACTGCCGTGGTAATATTAAGCTTGAACATTTGATTACATAAATAACCAAAACCAATAAAAACACCATTCTTAGAAAGCACAAATTTATCAGACTCAATAACTTGTTTATATCCATGATTATTCAATACACTACTTGAAACCAAGTTCTTCCTTATATCGGGAACATGAATAACATTAAACAAAGTTACAATCTTTCCATAACTAAAATTAAGATCTACACAACCACGACCATGCACTAAGGTCTGTTGACTCATTTCCATGTGAAGAATAGAACCATCATTCAGGACTCATAAGTCTTGAACCAGCTTCTATCTTTGCACACATGAACTGTTGCACCAAATTCAACCCACCACGCAACATCATCATCCTGCACATAATGAGATTCAGATACATATGTAACATAATAAATCAGAAAAGACTTATTAAACATATTTGACCTTTCGTGAGTTGGCTGAACCACCACTCCCTGAACCATTAGTGCCTGATCCATTGGCTTTACCACCAACTTAAACACCCTTGCAGTCCCTTTTAATGTGACCAGTTTTGCCACATTTCCAACAAGTAGGTGTTGCCTTCTTGTTAGGATCTGCCCTTGTGTTATCATGAAATTTACGTTTGCCTTTGTTTTCATTGTACCTGGTGGAGTTGTTTTGCTCCACCATATTGACAACAGATGGTCCAAGAGCATTGCTACTCTTTGGCTTGTCATTATCTCACGCATCTTGAGATTCCTCAACGCATGACTCAACTCAACCGAGTTAACTCCTCTTTCTTATGTTTCAAGGTATGCTTGAAATCTTTCCAAGAAGGAGGAAGTTTGTCAATGACACAAGAGACTTTAATGGCCTCATCCATGTTCATATTGTGTTGTGTAAACCTACCAAGTATTCTAACAAGTTCATTGTATTGTTCCATGACTGGTCTTGAATCAGTCATTTTGTAATTTGTGAAATTACTAACAAGGAACTCCTTACTTGATGCATCCTCAGCCATATATTTGGCATCCAAGGAATCCCACAGTTCTTTGGAAGATTCAAAGTTCGATAAATATCAAAAGAGAATCGACATACCATTGAGAATTAAGCCTCTGCATATGTAGTCATCATTCTCCCATTTGCTCCTCCTCCACCGCTCAACCGTAGCATCACCCCCATCATCGGGAATTGGAGTAGTCAGCACATAAACCACACTCATGCTTGACAACAAGAAGTGCATCTTCTTCTGCCACCTCCTAAAGTCCACCCCTTCAAACTTATCAAGCTTGCCAAAGTTTGAAGCCATGTGTTTCATTGCAGCAGCCATTGATTATCACAAATAGTTTACTTTGATTGTTGGGGGTGTAGCTCCCGAAGTGGTAAGATAATCAACTTCAGACAAATGTGCAAATGTGAAACAAACAAACGGTCACAAAGAATGATACCACTTGGTGGTTGCCGGATATCACTTGGAATCATGTGATTACTTTCCAAAGTAAACTATTCACCCTAATGCCTGGGTTACACGAATATCTACTTGGGATAAGACCAAATGTAGTTATAGAATTAGGCACAATTCAATAACCCTTGCGCTTATAAGTGTTTAGTGTTTTCTCAGGTGTTCTTCATGCATAATCAAATATCCTATTTATAGGATAATACTCTTGGCTAATTCAATGGAATTATGAGTATTAATCGGCCCATTAATAGCCTCATAATTATCCCCATTATAGCCGTAGTGGTTACATGACCAATTAAACGCGGGTCATTAAGTAGTTGAAACCGCCACTTGAATAGGTCAAAACCGTTACCAGCAGCATTTCATCACATTTCATAGTGCTATATCGGTTACAACCGCTTCAGTGGAAACACCACCGCTCAGTAAACACTACTGTAAACACCACTTCCGTGGAAACATCGATCCAGTGGAAGTACCGCTTTTGGAAACACCGATAATCAGTGGTAACCACAACAGTACTTTCACCAAGCACTACCAATACAAACCACTACAAGAGTCGGGGTGTTCATGGACCTTATGGGTGTACACTCCGCACCTCCTAACCCATTACAAGGTGTGAACTATTCCCACAAGTGCACTAAATTTTCCAAATGGAAATAGGATTGACTTTTTTGGGACGTGTCATTTATTTTTGTTTGAATGTGATCGCCAGTATTACGATCGAGGATATATGAGTTTTAAAGAGGAGTTATATTTTGAATGCATAGAGCTAGTGATGGACATTGAAAATCACGTTTGGGTATAAACCCCGAAATATTTTAAATTAGAGTTAATAGCATTTTTGGTCCTTATGGTATGGCTAAATTACAGATTTGGTCCCTAAAACTTTAAAAGTACACTGAACGTCCTCATTTTAAAGTGTTCATTGCATTTTTAGTCCTTGTGCTATAGCCAAATTGCAGAATTGGTCCCTGTGGTATGGCCTGCAGATTTGGTCCCTAAAATTTTAATGTCGTTTGGCCCAGGGACCAAAAATGCAACGAAAACTTCAAAATAGGGACGTCCAGTGCACTTTCAGAGTTTTAAGGATCAAATCTACAATTTGACCATACCAGAGAGACCAAAAATGCAATTAACTCTTTAAATTATTTATTGAGCATGGCACACCATACTCAATACTACCTACTATCTAATGAGTCATAAATGGAAGAACTTAGTAAAATACCAAAATACGAGCCATTAACTATAGCTCAAAGCAATTGAGTCTCAGCTAGCCTCCAACGGCTCGGCCACCTGGTGTTTAATTGTAGTCGTTAGAGAGCGCATACTGATCATGAATCTTCCACTTCTTCAACCTTTAAAATCTCGTTAGAGGAGTCACAGTTCATATATAGCATACGACTCATGTAGTGTTTATTTTCCTCAAACGAATTTAGTTAGTCATTGCAAAGACTGTTGTTTCCGTGCATTTTCTTAAACTAACTTGGATATTTTTCGTAAAATGCACATTTGAATTTTATGCCTTTTGAAAGAGATGGTCGAATGATACCATGGGAAGTATCAATTGTAATCTTTGGCTTGTTCTTCTTATAAGTCACGATTCATGGTTGCTTTTGTTAATATTTTTAGAGGAATGTGACAAGAGTACATATGGTGGAGTGAACATACTGATAGTATGTGTATGTTGTGGAGAGGGTGAAAGGGATGAGATGAATGTGAGGAACGGGTGTTTGGGTTGAGTCGTTGGTTGTGATGACGAGGAGGGTGAAGTCGAACAATGACATTATGTTATTGTGTGAAAAATGAGGTGTTTGAGTGTGTGTGTAGGCGAGGTGTGAGGATGAAGATATTGTGGTAAACAAAAGCTTGAAGAAGGAGAAAAGTTTTGCTTTTGTGATTTTGTCTCACATATATGGATAAACAAACTCTTATGCAATATATAATTAAGATGTTAGGGCAATAAATCACTCATGGATCATTGATTTATGTATCACTTTACTTACGTGAATTTGTGGTTTATTTGTTTTACTTTCAAGGGTTAACAGCTAGGAGATTTTTACCCTTTCCTTATGAGACGCCTTTTTTCTTTTTTACCTTTGTGGGATATGACTTAAGGTATTTTTATCTATTTTTTTGGGACACAAGTTAGTAGATACTTGTGCAAAGTAGGCTTAGCCCATCATAGATTGTTATTTATGGAACTAATCAACGATAATTATTCACTCCGATAATTACATTATATAACAAGCTCAGCTGTGACTCGATGGATCGAGGATGAAAGGAGAGTAGAGCAATGACATTGTTGGTTATCTAGGGATTGGTATCAACTTTCCAATTTCCCAATTTTATGGTTTCTTAATCTTGCTTCTTAAATAATCATATTTAGTGTCTTTGATTTTATGCATATCTAAGTCAGCAGAATAAACACTAATCGTCTATGTTGTTTTCACCCCCTTGTTGGAATCTTTGGCTTTTCTTCACATAGTCGGCAACGATATGACGGTTCATGATTGCTTTAGTAAATATTTTAAGGAATATGACTTATGATTTTGTTGGGATAACGTCACTCGTGACGTTGTTCCATGTGCAGTTTTGTGTGCTAGGTGTTCCATTTGATGCGTGGAGAGTGTGGAAGTGGGTGTGTTGGAGTGGGTTGGCTCGGTTGTGACTCGGTGGAGGATGATGAGGAAAGTGAAGTGGTGGTGAGATGAGGTGTTTGTGTGTGTATAGAAGAGGATGTCGGTGGAGATGTGGTTAAGCCTCTTGAACATAAGCTTGAAGTAGAAAACGAGTTTTGGTTTTGAGACTTTGTTCCACATCGATGAAAGAACAAACCCTAAAACAATTTATAACTAAGACTATTATTAATGTGATTAGAGTAATTTTATATGAGCATGTTTAAGTGTCTTTTACTAAAAACCTCTGCATAATACTCATATTGATTTTCTTATACGTAAAATCAAAGGTTTATAAATCCAAACAAATCTTTTTTCATTTAACGGTTAACTAAAGTATATATTTACAAGCTAATTTTTTGCATGAAAACAACTAAATTTTGGTTGAGATGTGATTTATTAATTAATGGAGTCTTCAAATCTAAGTGATATGCTACTAATTAATAAGAAAACAGTGTATTATTTTTTTTACGAGTATCACTTTATAATGAACGAAATTCAAATACAATAAAATGGTTTGTATCGCCACGAAATTACTTACATGGAATGTCACAAAATAAATTTTTTCCTCTTTCAAACAATAAGATCTAACTATACATTATAACGTACAATATTATGGAAAAAAAATTAAATGTGCAAATTGAGTGTGAGGTGTTCATTGGATACGAGGAGCGCGTAAGATTGCTAAGATGAATGTGACTAGCGAGTGCTTTGGTTGAGTTCGGTGGAGGGTGATGAGGTGTAGTGACATGGTGTGTGGTATGTGGTGGTTTTGTGACTTTGTCCTACATCAGTGAATGAGCAAACACCAAAGCAATATATAATGGAGACTAAGAATTTATATAGTAATTCGTCTCTTGGATCCAATGAATTATCATATCTCTTCACTTGATGCAAGTTTTATTTTTGTAAAGCTTATTTGATTATAATCTAGCGTGTTGAATAAAGAGATATCATTCCGTATGTGGTGTTTAGTTGCGACTTATTTATTTATTTTTTTTAGCAATTTGTCTCTTGGATCCAATGAATTATCATATCTCTTCACTTGATGCAAGTTTTATTTTTTTAAAGCTTATTTGATTATAATCTAGTGTTGAATAAAGAGATATCATTCCGTATGTGGTGTTTAGTTGCTAACTTATTTTTATTTTATTTTCTTAGCATGGCCGAGTGAAAAGGGTATTCGGTCAGCAACCCAAGTGGTCAATGTCCTATTGATATAACAAATTAGCATGGTTTCTTTACCCCCATGAAGATATCTACATAGTCTTACCATTAGGTTTACTTTATGTTGGATTAAAGCTTATTTGATTATAATCTAGAGTGTTGAATAAAAAGACATCATTCCGTATGTGGTGTTTAGTTGCAACTTATTATTATTATTATTTTTTTAGCATGGCGGAGTGAAAAGGGTATTCGTCACAGTTTCAAGTGGTCAATGTCCCCTGGATATAACAAATTAGCATGTTTTAGTTACCCCCATGAAGATATTTACATATTCTTACCATTAGGATTAATTTATGTTGGATTAAAAGTTCCTAAATCTAAACCTCTAATTTATATGTGATGTGTTAATTTAGTATGAGTCATTGACCAGGTAATGAAAATCCATCTTGCGGACCAGGTAATGAAAATCCATCTTGCGGACGAATTCCCCGATTATCACATGTTTGAATTATTAGTCAAATTAAGTTCAAAAAAAAATATTAGTTAAATGTCACTATTGTATAATTAGTTAATTACAAAACCACAAAAATAGTGATAAAAAATATATAAAATGAACTTGATTTTGTTGTTAGCACGTTAAATAGATGTTAAGCTGAAGAAAGAGATAACACCACTCCCCACTCTTTAGCCTTTCACCAACAATATATATTTGCATAACCCGAAAAAGCTAAGGTCGATTTTGCAACTCTAATAATACTACAATGGTCTCTCACTTTCATTAGGAAGGAACAATGAACACCAATACTTATACATATGAATGTACATATTATGTAACGGCTATATATATCTCATGCTATTTTTTTTGCGCATAGAACTAAGTATATATAAGAGTTTAGAGTATCAAAGTCATTTTTGTTTCAATGTGATTGGACATTGAAAAACTCATTATTATAACAGCCACAATCTATATATACGACTCATAAGTAGTGTTTCTAGTTACCTCAAACTCACTTGAATATTTCAGAATGTATGCTTTAATTTGCCTTTTGAAAGATATATGGTCGACTATCGTATAAAGCTAAGTACTACTAAACATTTATATATGATCACTTTATTTGAATATTTGGCTTGTTCTTCGTATGATTAGGTACATCGCAATTCATGGTTGCTAATATATTTAGAGGAATGTGACCGTGAGTTTAACAAAGGTTCAATGGGATGGTGATGTTACACGACGCCAATCCATGCGAAGTGACTGCGGATGTGTCGAAGTTGATTCGGTTGTGGCTTGGTGCAATTTGTAGATGATGAAGATAGTGATGACGAATAATGACAGTGTTGCAGCGATGTGGGTAAGTGAAGGTGGAGATGTGGTCGTTAAGTAAATTTTGAAACAAAAGCTTGAAGAAGGCATGAAGGTGGAATGAGTTTTGGCTTTGTAATTGTCCCGCATCGATGATTATGTAAACTTTGGAGCAATATATGAATAGCATTATGAGACTATAATTAAAATAGTTTAGTGAAATGCACGCATTTACTCTTAAAATTTCTTAATATGTGCATTTCATTGAAATTTTTTTTTTGTGATTATTTGTTTTACCATTATAAAACGAAAGGGACTAGCTATTTATTTATTTATTTTATTTTTTTTGTGATTATTAGTTTTACCATTTTTTTATTATTATTAATGTGTGCATTTCATTGCGTATGAGTTTAAGAAGTATTGCATTACAAAGTGTTAATACAAATAAGCCATAAAAACGTTTATTTATATTTTACGATCTTCTAATGTTTTGTCGATAACAAACGTAAAATCATTTTAACGAAACAAATAAAATACGTAATGGTTTGAGTTAATAGTTTTCTAACACACTTATGCTTTCACATAAAACACTAAAACAAGTATAAGTGATTTTATGATTTAGATACATATGTACAACAACTAGTGTTTACATATTGGGTTAGCATATACTTAAACTAAGTATACTAAAATGGGTAAAACCATGTATATACTAAAATGGGTAAAAACTAGCAAATGGTATTGACCCATAACCCATGGTTTTATATATACCACTTAACCAAGTTCATTGTATCCTTAAGATACATTGTATCTAGAAAGAAAACCATGGATCAACCCATAACCCATGACCCATAACCAAAAATACCCATGGGTAAAGAGGAGCATTCCACGGATCCTGCTTTTTGTCCTAGCGGATCCTTGTGGGGATCCGTGGATCCGGGAACAAGATGAATTTTCTATAAATAGAGAGTCATTTCTTCCTTTCTATTTACCACTTTTACACACATACTTCCCCCAAGTATTATAACCCTCTAACCTCAGATCCAAGTGATCTATGTAGTTTGTCTTGTGTTTTTGTGTGATCTTCTAGGTTCCTCTTAAAGGCAAGATCACCACTTTGAAGACGATCAAGCTCAAGTCCATGAGTTGCCATACTTAGTCATCATCAAGACAACTAAGGTTCTCTTGTTGATAGTTCTTCCTTTCTCCATAGATGTTGGATTGAAGGCATTAGTGAAGAATGTCGAAAGTGTCAAGATGAAAGCATTAGTGAAAGAATGCTAAAGGTGTCAAGACGAAGGCATTAGTGAAGGGTGCCACAAGCAGTCAAAGGCATTAGTGAAGGATGCCGAAAAATAAAATCAAGTCGCATTTGGGAAGAATGCCTAGGTCGTATAATCGATGAGGTGCATCGTTATACATATAAGTATTTGTTTATTTCCAAGGATGGTGATATCCTTGATGGTGTTGTAACAAGAGTAGATCTCCTTGAGATTAGGTGTTGTGTTGTGAAGGGTAGTAGTTCCTCCATAGTAATGGAATCCAGGTGCTTAGCCTAGTACCTAATAAAGGGGGTAGGCGACGCTAGGATAGGATTAGTTCTCCTTGGTGAAAGAACTCGTGGTTAGCCTAGCACCGCAGATAAAGGGTAATAATGCTGTGTTAGGTGGTTCGCCTTGGTGTGTAAGGAACTCGTATTTAGCTTTGTAC